>VZTB01015642.1:13239-39264 GCA_013397245.1 Thryothorus ludovicianus | reverse complement strand
TAAAGGCAGAGCAGGGACAGATGATATTACAATGAGGGTCTGTTACAGACTGTCCAGCCTGGACAACTGAGTGAATAAGGCCTCTATACAGAGAAAGGAGCAGACTTCAAGTACTGAGGCATAAAATCAATGACTGATGAAGAAAATAGTAAGAGTGCCCTTAAAGGTCAAGCTTTTGTGAATGGAAGTTTTAGATCAGACTATAGACCTCTGCGCATAGAAAAATAGGATTCCAGGAAACTAATATTTTATGATTTGATGCAATAAGGAACTTTTTTGCTTTTACTACATTTTCTAATAAATTTTTTTGGAGATCATGATATTGAATTCAGGTCCGAGAAAGACATATAAAAAATGAATGCAGCACAAGATGTACTTTTCCTAGTCTCAAAAGTATGCTTTCAAACTTTTCTTGCCATCTGTTTGCAGAAATACTTTTTCATCATCTTACTTATGTTGGTCCCTCTTGCCCTCTGTCCCTCTCTCTCAAACACACATATTGACAGTGGGTCTTGCATTACTTGACAGGTCTGGCATTGGTTGTTTCTTTCATCTACACAACTAACTGAAATAAAGAAATAGCATTGGTTATAACATATAAGAGGAAAAAATGATTTATTGCTTTGGATAAAGTGACGAAGAATACAAGAATAGCCAAGAATAACTCAGAAAGGTTTTAATGAAAATGGCTCTTAAAGAAATTATGCCATCAGGCGTTTTCCTAGAGGTATGATACAATTCAGAGATAATATACTGCAGGTAAGATGTTTAAATGAGTTCAGATTTTTGAAGAGGATTATTATCTCTGAACTTCCTCAGTTATTCTAGAAACTGCATTTTGAATAACTTGATCTGATTGCTCAGCAGTTTAGCTTGACTATATATATATAAAATTGCTATATTATCTGTTGAATAAAGTACTTTATTTCTGATAGTTAATCAAGTATTTAATCTAAAGCAGTGATAATTGTTTGAATTTATTCAGTCTCATGACTAATAACTTCTTATAAGAACAAAAAATATTTTATAGTAAAAAGAAGACTTTAAAACATATCAGTCTTCCTTTAAACAGGCAATTCCATCTTAGATGTTTTCTTTGGATTTTATCTTGATTTCAGTCTGTTTATTTCTGCACAAAATGTGAGCTCAGATAAATGCTTAAACAAATGTTTTTTTAATCACTGGAGGCTCTGTAAACCTGCAAAATGGAATGAGGAGCTCTAAGTGCTATAGTCCTTTCTGCTATTTACACTAGTGAAGTGGAAGGCATAAACAAATACCAAAAGACAGGGTCACTGTAGTGAAACATGGCTACGATAAATCATTAAAGAGAAAAAGTATTCTGAAAGAATACACAGGATAGGTCAAGCTAAAAAGAAACAGGAAATTTCTGTCAGCCATTTCAAAACAACAAATATAGGCCTTAATCCGAAACATATAGTGCTGGTGTTCCCCCTGTATCACTGAAAAACAAGATTAATAATATGTATATGTGCATATACTTTTTACATTAAAAAGAAAAAATGCTTAAGTCTTTCAAGGCTTTTTCTTTTTTTTTCAGCATACTTAATGTTTCTGCTTATTATCCAGATGGACACCACACGTTTTATTCTCTTTTATATAATATGAAAACCAGAATCAGAAAATCAAACACAGAACAAAAACTAAATAAATTGAAAAATATTTAGTGGTTTCAGAATTGTGATTGAATTCACAAAAACTTCTGATCCTTGTAGTAAAATGAGGTGGATCTTTTCTTTGGGTGGGGAGCAGTAGCTCTGTAAGTAATTCATGTAAAAGCTGATTTTCTACCTAATTGATAACTATCTAAGGAAAATATTGCCCAGTTGGAAGTAAACTTATTGCAGTACTGAAACAAAACAATTCACCAGATTTGAGTTCCTAATATACCAATTAAAATGCACACAAGAATGGAACTTCAGCATTGAAATTATATCACATATATCCCATACTGAAAGATATTCCATAGCACTGTGAACTGTCCTAAAATGTAATATAAAATTTGTCTCCCTAGAGTTTCTACATCAGCAAATCTTCAAGTTCTTATCTACTAGGATCCTTACAACTCAAGTGATTCTATGATATGTTTTCCTGTAGCTTCCATTCTTAAAACAGTACTTTGTATCACTACCCTAGACCAAAATTAAAGTGAACACATTCACCACTTAGTTAAACTTTTTATAAGAAATATTAACCACAGACAATTATTATTGTCATTTCTCATTACTGTGCTGCAGTTCAAGTAAGGAAAGCAATGCAAATGTTTTTGAAATAACTATTTAGCCTTTTATTGTTTAGTTTAGAAAGGGAGATTAATTTTTACACAAAATTAGATGTAAAAGCATGTTGAATCTTTTGTATATTTTGTCCTAATTGTAGGAACATATTGTTACTGTAAATGCTGGATTGGTGAATATTCAGGAGCTTGCTCCTGAGTAACTATTTCGTAGATTCAACTAGGAGCTCTTGCATGAACAGAATTGTGCAGTGGAAAAGGAAGGAATTCAAATAGAAGTCTGGATAGTTTTCTGATTTGTATCAAAGCACAGGTGGGTGTCTATGTCTAAATTATTATAAAATGATTGTAATATTTTAACTGCTCTGTATGTTTTCAGTATGCATCAGCTTTAAAGTGTAATTTTGCAAACCATGCACAATGTTCTTGCTCAGTAGTCTTGTGTAGTCTACTTTTCTCAGATGAATTGTTCATACATATTAAGGTAAATTAATTAAAAGTCTCTGCAAGGTCAGGGTCGCATGAATTACAGTAGAAATTTCATAAGTCAGTTGCTGAGAACTTCTTTTTTTAGTATTTTAGGGCCACCGCATAGCCAGTTATTTTAAACAGGTTTATTTTTTGTGTCTTTTAGAACAAACATAAGAAAAAAGATGTAATTTTTTTATACATAGCACTGTAATTTTGTAAGTGTGACTCATCCTTTTGAATTTAATGAGACTCTGCATAGGTAAAGTTATTAATGTTATGAGGTTTTATTCTGTTGTATTGGAGTCTGTAGTGTATCATGCTTATGTAAAGTACTAACGCGGACACCTAATAAGTACTTTTAGACTGTTGCCTAAAAATGAAGTGGGTAATTCAACTTTGTTATTGGAAATTAGCTAGTCACCTTGTGGCTCTGTCTCGTTCAAGCATCAATGCCTTTATAGATGTTGTTTTTCCTCAATATTAGAGAAAGAGTGATTTATCTAGGGTCATGCAACCTTTTTAGCACTCCAGATGCAGATGCAAAATTAGGTTATTAATGGTGCTTGTCTTTTTGTACTGTTGTCATGTATATTCAGTCTTTTTACCAAAAGGAGTGAACAAGTTCTATAGAAGTATTTGTCCTTTAGGCAGAACCTAGCTGCTCAGATCTAATTGCAATTCTCTTCCTTTGATATGGCATTTCTGATTCATGATATGAGCTTGAAGGTATTGTGTTAATCAGTGTTAGTCATGCAGGGTTTTGCTTTCTTTTTTTAAATCGTGTCAAAGAAATTAGTCAAAAACTAGTCATGTACATGATAATACCTAAATTAGAGGAAAAGCCCGGCATACACCTTTTTTTGTTCTTGTTGTTGTTTTGGTAGTATATATATATATACAAGGCTTCAAATTTAGTAACCTAATTTCTGTCATTAAGTTTTTGTTTTAGTATGGTTTTGAAAATAGTTCCAGTCCTTCTGCACAGTAGTGGAACTGTGCTCTCTCACATTTTGAAAAGAAAATTTACTATTCTTTATGAGCAATATATTTTGAAAGAGAACGACATATTTATTGTTAATATTAATTTTTTTTGGTATCTTCTTTTAAGCACTGGAAACTTGCAGAGATTCTCACAGGCAGATTTTTTATCTAAAAAAAGAAAAGGCATCTGGGCAGACCATAACACTCTTGACAGGAAACCAGTCTCTTAAATGAGATGGTTGTTTTCTGTTTGGTTGCAGGAGCCTCCATTGCAGGTACTCCTGCAGCAGTGTGTACACCTGGATCAGATTAAGACTACTTATGATGCCATTTCATTTACTTCCTACAATTCAGTTGGCCTTCAGTCCTTCATGACCATTCCAGCATCTCATAGATATGTTTATATTAAGTATTTTAAATGATAGACATAACATGTCCCACATTAATTATGTATAGAAGACTGTCGTATATGACCATATCTGTCAAATGCACAAAAAACCTCTCTGCTGGCTGTTTACAACTATCTGTGTATTTTGGTCAGTCTTACATCAGGAACTGCGTGAAGGAGTCAAGGAGTCTGTCAGATTCTTTATCCAGAGTGGCTGCATTTTTGATAAATGCATATTAATAAATTATGCATGAGTAGCATATATATATAAGCATACAGATGGTGACTATCAAAGAGTCTAGGCGCAGCAGGGCCTGCTTAGGAAAATGCCAGGGCTGTCTATAATTCACACCTGGAGACCTCCTGTAACAGAGTTTTTGTTGTGAAGCTGGTTAAAGGCTTAGTCATTGACTGTCTCATATGCTGTCTCCTCAATGCTGAGTATTTGGGAAGCTGTTGCACCACCCAGGAACTCATTGACAGAGGGTGCTGGATGTGCTTGCAGCCAAAGCACTGATATCCAGTGAGATCACAGTTGGAATTATTGGATGGACTTGAGTTTTATGCTTATATTCCAATTGTAACTTTGATTTTACAGCTTTTATGAGGAAACAAAATTGAGTCCTATTGGAATTCTTGAAGACTGATACACATATTCATATCTGAATTGATTTTGTCTAAGGTCTTTCACCCTGAATATTTTTAAAAAGTAAGAAACAACTCTGTGGTTTGGCTTGGTTTTTTTGTCTGTTTCTTTGTTCTTCTACAATGACAGTAGAAGTATAGCTGAATCGAGTATGTAATTATGTTAGGTTTGTTTAGTGAGGTCAACAGTGTTTTCCCCTTTGTGATACAGAAATAAGCAGTCACAGACTGATGGAAAAGGTAAACAAAAAAGCAACAAGGTGAGTCATTGGACTTCTCAAGAAAGCAGTTTTCACTATTCAGCTGTAGAAATTAAAGATGCATTTTACATTAAAAAATGTAAATAGGAGGCAGAACTGTAACACAGGCAGAGTTACCAAATTGTAAATAATTGCAATGTTTAATTATTTTGTATAAACTCATCTTCCAAACATATGTTTTTTATTGGCTCACTTTTATTAATCTGCAGGAAATTTTGCAGTTGATCATAACAAGGTGGGCACTTGGTATTTTTTAGCAGTTTGTCAGTTGTAACTGAATGAAATTTATTATCTCTGACTCTATAGATGTATGATTATTTAGGAAAGATATTTTATTGACAATACTCTGAGAATTTATCCGTTAGATTATAGGATAGAAGTAGTCTAGACTTGACTAGACTAGAATTATTCATTTGCAAGGGACCCACAATGATCATCATTCCTATGCACCTCGACACAAAGGCCTACACACCATTTGAAAGGGAATCTCATATCATCTCTATTTGTGACACAGTTACAAAAAAGAGAGAGTGCTGAAGGGCAGAAATTATGTGCCTTATGAATTTTTCAGATTTTTTGAATCTACAGTTATTTATTCCAAACAGCAGCTGGGCATTAAAAACATTTCGTGTGATTTCACTGCATGCCTTGTTTGAATGTTTAAGATTGTTGTTTAAATGTCATATTCAAGTGTATACTTTTGAAGATAATACCCAGATAGACACTGCCTTATTCAAAGCCATACTTAATATTTTCTCTTACATTTGGCCTTATATATTGCTGTCATCAGGGTTAATGAATTATAAGATTAAATCATTTAAGTAGCACCTGCAAATAACTGTTCAGTAACTCAGTTCTCATGGAAACCAAAATGAAAGATATAGGGTGCCTTGAATAAAAATATCTTTAAATATGAAAATAATTTCCTTGGCCTGTATCACTATAACTGCATTCTTTTGTGTTTACATTTCTTACAAAGGTAAGAGTCAAAAAAATATTATCATACTACTTGTAAATGTAATGTATTTACTGTGGTGCACTATACCACATTGCATTCTGTATTTCATATCAAAAGAAATTATATGAAATATATAGTAATATAAAAGGATACATATGGTTGTTAATGAAAATATAAACTGTACTTACTGTTATGTGAATGAATAATCTGTAAATAGACAGTAGAAGAGGAATAAGGAGGAATATTATAGCAAAAGACATAAATAATAGAAACACTTATTTATTGCTGTCTAAACATACCCCCAAATGCATTACTAAACCACTGAGCATATGTCTCACTCATTTTTCTTATACAACATAAGATCATTCTATAGAACTTCCAGTAAGATGCCACAAGAACTTCTGAATTCCCTACTGTGAGTCTACAAACAATTTTTATTTTTTTTTTAATGTTTGAATGTTTCCAATTTCTCTACAGCTATTGTAAGGTACTAAGTGTTCTGGTTATTCATGACTGAAAGGTCATTAAATTACAATGTCCCAGTTGAAAATACTGCAATTTACATGACATTTATCAAGGAGATTATATGAATCTACTTTTGTTCTGTGAGTTTAAAAGGTGAGACTTCTTGCTCTTTCCAACAGAGTAAGATTAAATAAATGAAATTCAATTCCACAGCATTTTTTTATTATTATTTGAAAGAAAACATTTTCTTAGGTGATTGTGAAGACATTAGTGCTAATAGAACTCTTCTAAAGAATTCTCAACATGTAAGTAAAACCCCTCAAGTCAATCCAACATTACCATTAGTTTTGTTAATACTGTATTTTTTGTCTAACTGGTATCTTTCATCAATGTACATGTCTTATTATTGTTAAAAGTCCTATTGATCCAAAGAAGCTCTCTGCAATAAATAAGTCCATTTACTGCAGAGTGTGAAGCAAAGGTTTCTTTGGTTTAAACAAAAGGTTGCTATGTATATTCAGCATATGGTCTTTTTGGTAACTTAATTCAAGCAGAGGCATCTCTCTAAACATTTTAATAACTGGAAAGTAACACATATGGATTAGAAATCAAACCCTCAGTGGCATATGATGGGATAATTCAGAACATATAATGATGTTAATGTAAGACATAATGGCTATGCTTTGTGGAAGATACTATTGCTCATCTTGGCAAAAAGTTGCTATGAAAAAAAAAAGGAATTGCTTATTATATCTGTGTCCTTTGAGGACAGTGGTGGTTAAAGTACAGCTTGAGAGACAGAACCTAAGATGACTGCCCATGAATTACCCACATGCAATATGGTTGCTTGGGAAAGCTAGAGTCTTTATGGTGCAAATTCAAGCTGTGTCCCTCGGCAGTGTAGCAGAAACAGGTATTTGGAAGGCTCATGTTTGATGGAGTTTTTAGCAAGTTCTTAAAGCAAATCTGAAGATAACCTCCATGAATTCACCTTCTCCCATTGCTCTGAATTGATGTAGCCTCATCTTGAATATTATGTTTTGGGCACCAAAATATAAGAAAGATATTAAACTATTAGAGAGTGCCCAAAAGAGGGTAAGGAAGACATTGAAGGACCTTGAGAGGAAGCTGTATGAGGAGTGGCTGAGGTCACTTGGTCTATTTAGCCTGGAGGAGACTGAAGGGAGACCTCATCATAGACTGCAGCTTCCTCATAAGGGGAAGAAGAAGGGCATCTCCTCTCTCTGGTGACCAGTGACAGGACCTGAGTGAATGACTTGAAGTTGTGTCAGGGAAAGTTTAAGTTGAATATTAGAAAAAAGTTCTTCACCCAGAGGATGGTTGGGCACTGGAACAGGCTCCCCAGAGAGTGGTCACATCACCAAGCCTGACCGAGTTCAAGAAGTGCTTGGACAATGTGCTCAGGCACATGGTGTGACTCCTGGGGAATGGTCTGTGCAGGGCTGAGAGCTGGACTCGATGATCTTTATAGGTCCCTTCCAACTCAGCTTAATCTGTGATTCTATGATTCTAATTCAAGGGACTAGACTACAGGCAGACCCAGATTAAACTCATTGAATGCAAGTTCTTGGTAGGCAGTGCTTTGCTCTGCTGAACCACTCCATTATAATTCATGTCCTCCAATGACAGTATATTGTTCATCTGGCAGGTCCAGGTGGCTTGAAACATACCATAATTGTCAACCCTCTTAGCGTTCCTGTTTTTTTTCATCCAAATAATGATCACAATATTGAGTCAAAATTCATTACTTGTTCTAACATTTAGTTTAAATTTGTGTACCAGTTGACTTAAAGGGAGATAAAATTTCAAATTATTAAACATTTTCTTGGGGTTTTTAAGTAAAGTTAAACCTGAGGGATTGTGACCAATATATGCAATTTTCTGCAAGGTTAGTGAATAGGTGAATAGCCAAAATAAATATTGAGAAAAGCATGGGCTGCTATTTCACTATAATGTTGTTACAAATTTGACTTCATCAAACTTCTTAAAAGTACTTTTAAAAAAGGATACAAATTTGCAGTATTCAGATATACACACTCTTGAGTCAGGGTGCCATGTTCCCACATTTTCAAATTGACTCTTACAGTTTTTCCGCTTCTGTGTTGGTGTTGCAGTGACCCCTATGTGTTTATGGTGGCTATGTTAGTTACAGAGAAACAGAGCTTTTTAGCTTTACAAATGCTGCTGTGTCTTGGATAGCTGGGGAGTTTGCCATTTGCTTCCAACTACTGTTGATAGTTTCAGTCAAATTATTGGCAGTCAGTCCTTGTTCTCTTAGCAGCATCTAAGCATGTGAGATAAAGATCGATTGAACTGAAAAGTTAATTTTACTGCAATTTCTTCAACATCAGAAGGAATTATCACAGCCTTGCTGCTGCTACTCTACCATCTTTGTGACTCTGCACTAAACTTCATCACCTAAGGCTGATGAGGCAAATCTCATTGGCCTGAAATTCACGCACAAAAATTAGACACTAAACTTGTCTTAAAATTGGACATTAGACTTAAAATTAAAGACTCCAGTCTACTCTATATCATGAGAACTAAAAGCAAAATACTTGGTTTTAATACCACATATTTTTTCTGAGTCTTTTCACCCTTAAGAGTTAACAGTAGTAACAGATTGTAACTGCCGTCTGTTATAAAGCTCTAAAATACTTTGTTGTGGGATACTAGCACAGAACTTTGGAAAAAATCTTGATTGTTTTTTCCCCATGCTGTTCCCAGAACTACTTTTAATTCTTCTCCTAAGGGAAAAACAGGCTGGTGTTTGGAAGACACCGTGCAGATCTAAGCCTCTAGTTACTGTCAGTAAATGCTCTTGCTGCTGTGGCAGAGCTACGTTGGCATTCTTTCAAAGAAAAGATTCTTTATCTCAGCTGTTTCCAAAGAGAATGCTTTTTTTCCTGAAAGAACATATATTTTCTACTGATAGAAATAACACAGTATTGTGATGTCCTGTTATAATTTGTATTATAATAATAGAGTAAGTCATTAAAGTTACTGTGGTTTTCCCCGGTCTATTTTAGAAATGGGAATAGATTATCCAGCCTATTTTATTATGGGAATAAAAATTGTGTTCAGGTGCCCAGGCTCTGTGACAGACTCCTGACATGAATGTATTTCTTAGTTTTCTCCAGAATGAGAAATTTCTGTCTAAAATTTGAAAAAAAATTACGTTGAAGGGCAAGACGTCATCTCAATATATATTATATAGCTATTAGAAAAGATTATCAAAACACATATTATTTATGATCAGAAACCAAAATACCAAAAGCATATCAAAAATTCATACATCAGAAGCAAGTAGAATTTACATTCTGTAACCAGTTCTAGTTCCGTACAACTATAGGTACAACTGTTTTCTGCATTGGAGGGCGTAAAGAGTTGCAGTGCAAAATGTAACCAGAAGTGTGTATTCTATCACCATCTGTTGAAACTGGGGTGGGGAGTAATGTCAATGGGCCAACTGTTAAAAACCAGCTGGGGCAGTTTCTTTACCTCTTCCATGACCCATCCTCCCTCCAGGGAGAGATCTTCTGCTAATGGGCCATTGAGTCTCACTGATAAAATTGCATCATCTCATTGGGAAATGCTCCATCCAGGGGGAGGAGCCAAGCATCCCTACTTGCATAAAAACCTACTATTTGGAACACCAAAGCAGCCTCCTCCACTGGATTCTCAGAGGAAGACTGAGTCCATCTATCACCACTGGACCTTCAGCAGAAAGCTACACCTTTCTACAGGATCCCTGCTTCAACAGAACACATCTGCCACTCCAGGAGGACTGCAGCCACCATTTAATTGAAATACTACCTGCACCCTGACCCAGAGGATGTCAGGTTGTATTCTGAGTCTGTCAGTGGGTTTTCCTTTTTTTGTAATACTGCATATTTGTTTATTTTAGTTCTCGTAATAAAGAACTGCTATTCCTATTCCCATGTCTTTGCCTGAGAGCCTCCTTAATTTCAAAATTATGGTAATTCAGAGGGAAGGATGTTACATTCTCTATTCTAAGGGAGGCTCCTGCCTTCCTTAGCAGACACTTGTCATTCAAAACAAGACAGGGGGCAATCATCTAGCAAATTTTTCCCCTGACAGCTACACAGTTGAAACCTCCTGTGACTTTCTGTTACTGATTTGATTATTTCACCAGTCACTGAGGTTCCATTGCTAGAGACAGAAGAAGTGAACATAATTGGAAACCCCATAAAACAACTGGAATGAAAAAAAATACGTGACAAAAGCAGTACATAAGATAGGAGGAAATGTATTGCTATATATTGTGAAGTATACAACATATTTTTCTCTCTATTAGAGGAAACCTTCAAAAAAAAAAGAAAATTTAAAACCAATAAAAACCTTCCCTTATTTATAAAACATGACCTGTAAAGTGAAGATTAAGAGCAAGTATAAAAAGATGGTGATTGATAATGTTGAATATTTTTAATAGAGTCCAGGAGTATTCTGTCTCCGTTTAGAAATCTTACATGATCCAGTCAGCTTTCTTTGATTATGGAATTAGGGGAGAAAGCAATCAGCTTGTTCCTGTAAATCCATTCAGTCACTCACCTGTCTACCTAACACACATCCCCTTATTTTCTAGCCTTATCTTTCTGCCATCCCTGTTCTGGGATGTCAATCTTGATGCTTTTTTCTCTCTCCTTGTTTCAGGTAGTTACCTAAATCCTCATGGTTTTACTGAGGATTTTGATGTCCTTCACTTTGAAGAGCTGGCTGAAATCCAGCCAGAAGGCTTCAGGGTTGACACCTGCTCAAAAGCTGGAGCAGGGATAAACTGTTGGCTTGATCAAGTGGATGGCTTTGGGTTTTGCTAGGCTGTAAGGAAAGAACTTGCTGGTTGAGACTATTCAATGGTGCTGGTTGCTGTCAGGGAAGGTGTAGCACCTTCTCAACCTACTCTGCAATGTAATTGCTGTCAGATGACAAGCAAGGAAGACTGAGACTGCTTTGTTTTCCTCTTGATGCTGGCTGTGCTAAGGCAGTGAAAGTGTGAAACAGGCTTAACAGCAGGTGCTCCACAGATGACTGGAAGGGGTTCTAGAAGCAAAGCCTAGTACCTGATTTTCATATGTAGGGAAACTGGAGAACGCTGTAAGTTCTCCTGAAATCTCAGGAGCTAACATTCTCGAAGTGACAACAATGAGCAGGAAGCTGCCAGCCCAGTAGGAATGCTGAGGAGAGGATATCTTCAGACTAGCCTGCACTCTGCTGCCTTTGATGCTGTGCAGCCACTTCTGAGGATTTATGCACCAAAAAGATCCTTAGTAAAGAAGTCCCTATAACATGTCTTTCAAAAGACTTATGCTATTAAAAAAAGACAGCTTTCCCCTTTTTTGCTATAATTGCTGGAGATTTGTTATTTTTCTTTGTTTTTTTGTTAGTTTTCTTGTACAATTTGGAATATCAGAAATTTTTTCCCTTTACCTAATATAACATAGCTCAGCATCCCAGAAAAATATTTCTAATACCAGAATATGCATGAGGCTTTAAAGAAAGCGGGCCAGGTTGGAATTTGTTTGTAGGTTTTATACAGTTACTTCTCAATTAGTTAAAACTGACCAAGATGGGAGGAGAAAGAAGGAATAACAGGTTCTTTTCTATATGTTGTTCTTCCTTTTGGGATTAAGTATATTTATTTCACCCTTGTTTTAAAGATCATTTTCAGTATATGCCAGCTATTACTTTGACTGCATACTGATACATTTTAATGCAAGTGTCTTCATTAATTTTGCAGTGAAGTTTTCTTTTTACACCATGCCCTGCAGGTTTTTCCCACCCCTGTACATTCCTCTGAGTTTCTTTGGTGGTTTAGCATCCTAATGTACCTAGAGGGGCTGCTTGATGTCGTATTCATAGTAACATCTGCAAACAAAATGCAGCCTTCGAGTTTCTGTACAAGTAAGCACTTTCAGGGCAGATATATATATGCCTTTCCCTGTCCTTAAAGTGTACATCACTTCCTTTTCAAATTGCTCATAGAGCTGGTTTCAGCAAACTAGCATTTATCTGTGCAATCAAATGCTTGCACAGTAGGACACAAGTGGGAACAAAGCACTCTTCCCCTTCTGGTGTTTCCTAAAGATTACTTTAGATCAGTTACTGAGCTGTTTAAAAGCTTCCAAGTTTTCCATTATGCATGGAACTTTGGTTCTCTGCTAAGACACCTGAGCGCAACTAAGGGGACAGTTATTTTGTTCTTCAATTATTTGAATTTAAATTGATAAGCTGAATTTTGGCTTGGCTGTCAGGCACAAATGTTTCAAGCTAGCTGTTACCATACTGCATGCCCACAGGACTAAATCTGGGCATAGCTCATCTTCTCAAATAATTACAAAGGTAAACTGGTTTATGCTGAAGAGCAGAAAACCAAAGGTTAGGAATTGGAGCAAGCTGTTCCATACATAGAACTTGAGAGAAAAACTCCTTTTGAAAGAGGTGATGCTCAGTGCCAAGAGCTGCAGTATCAGTGTGCAGCCTTCACTGTCTCTCCATCCAGTAAATCACATCTGCAAGTTTGTCTTCCTCAACCTCTACCCAAATCTCTTGTGCTTGGTGGCAAGTTGTTTGACTGGCGTTGTCAGCTGTCATAATACAGGTGTGCAGTGCTGTCTGGAGCGTGCTGTCTTGGAATGGCAAGCACTCCAGGTGTTACTGAGAGCTTCGTTCAGTATTTCCCTTCCAAATGTGTAGGGGTTGTACACTGCAACATGAATACCATCTGTTCACTCTTGAGGTGCCGGCTCTACAAACAATTTAGAAAAAGGATTGCTGCTTATGCTTATATTTAATATATTTCAGCTGCCTGTAAGACTTCTGTTTCTTTGTGAGTTTGGGAGGTTTTGACCTAGATTAAGCCAACTTTCTGTTCACATCTGCAGACAAGAATCTTTATTGATCCCTAGAAGCCACCTGACTGTGCAAGCAGTGCTGATTATGTTCTGCTATTATATGTCTCTGCTCAAGGCTGGCTGCTAAAGAGTGTGTTAGTTATCAGTGCAGCACAATTAGCTGAACAGATTTGTAACACAAATGGGTACCAAGAACGTTTCTTTTCAAAGGTTCCACTGCACATGTACCACAGTACACATCAAATGGAACCTTGATGTACTAGTGGCTAAAGGGTTGTGGAGCTATGCTCTAAAAGTGCATTTCAGCTCCAGACTATAATCCTAGTGCATCTACCCATCAGCTCTTCAGTTAAGATATATCTGACAAGAAATGTCTTGCTACTTGAGATTGACTTAATAGGCAAAACATAATTTTTTTCCTAGCTCCACAGTAGTTCTGTAATTTCATCAGTGCATGCGGAACTGTGAACTGAGCATTACATATGTACTTTATCCCATAGAATCCTTTAAGCTGGAGAAGACCTTGAAGATCATCAAGACTAATTGTAAATTCAGCACTGCCAAGTCCAATACTAAATAATTTCTCTAAGTGCCACATCCACATGTTTTCACATACCTTCAGGGATCATGACTCATTCACTTCCCTGGGCAACCTGTTCCAGTGCTTGACAACCATTTTGGTGAAGAAATTTTTTCTTAATGATCAACCTAAACCTCCTCTGGCATAGCCTGAGGCCATATCCTCTTCTCCAATCACTTTTACCTGAGACAGGAGACCTACCTTCAGCTCTTTTTACAGCATCCTTTCAAGCAGTTGAAGAGAATGATAAGGTCCCAACCCCAGCTCCCTCAACCACTTGTCATCAAACTTGTCCTCCATATACTTTACAACATGTTTTGCCCTTCTCTGGGCACACTCCAGCACCTCAGTGTCTTGTGGTTTTCGGCCTCTTATGAGGCCAAAAATTGAACACAATATTCAATGTATTTTGCCTTGTATTTGTGTAATTGAAGAAACTGTGATTCCCCGTGTCCTTAGAGAAAACACCTGTTCTTCCTTTGCATCTTCAAGGTAGTGCTTTAGTTATGTGATTTAAAGAATACCAAAATTTGACTTGTTTATAGAAATCTATTCGTTTCTGTGATGATTTTTTTCCTTTCACACAGAAGCTGATGACTGCTCTCAGCTTTTCTGTATATTTATGCACTCTGTTTCAGTTCTGCTGTAGATGTGTTTCTGGGTATCCTTTCCTGAGTTAATCTGGGAAAAGCTTAACTCAGGAAAAAGTATGGGGCAATTTCAATAAGGCAAGCATGCTTATTCCTTCAGGAATGCAGAAGTTCTTGTTCAGACTTGATAATGCCAGCAATAATGAAAATTCAGTGTTTTTAATCTGTAGTCTTTCCTAGCTGAATAGCCATTAAAAAAACTGAAGCAAAAAAGCATCAGTTTTTTTTGTATATTCACTCCACTGAGTGTCCCAAAAGATTTTCAGGAAAAGTCCAAGTAATTGTTTAGACATTCAACAGAACCCTCAAAAAGTTTGACATGACATGGAGTACCTTGTAGGAATTTGGATGGTAAATCCTTCCTACATGAACTGGTTGCTGTTCTAGCCTGAGTGAACCCATGGGTAGGCAGTAAAACTAAGAAGGAATAAGAGAGTGCTCTGTTATATAAGTGTCTTGTCTTCAGCCATGGACAGGTTTAATTTTTCACAGGAGCAGTGAGAGTGCAGAGGCTGGAACTCTGTGGGGATGGTCAGGAGCCTAATGTTGTTCCATACTATCTTAGACCATTGCCAGTGGTGAAAGAATCTCTCTCTTACTTCCTGGAAGAAAGGGAAGATTCCCTTCCAGAGCTGGAAAAGTGTAGTGGATGGAGGGTCTGCCATTGTTGCATTGTCTCAGGCCTGGTGAGTATTTTTCATGTAAAACATGCTCTCTTTGTACACTTTTGATATTAGTTTGTTGCTGTTATTTTCTTCTCTCATTGTTATTTCCAGTAAATTACTCTTATCTCAGTCCCTGACCTCTGCCTTTTGTGCTTTTAGCTTGAGGAGAAATCGAGAGGCAGTGGGAGCAGTAAATTGGGGAACACCATGCCTAAACCATGACAATCAGCTCAAACTTACCTGCTAAAATCACTGTGGATCCAGCTGTAGATTTCTGTCACATTAAAATGTTGTTACTCACATCCAATCTGACAATGATGTGCAAGGAACTACTCATAATCTACCCTAGTTGACCACCTTGAGTTAGTTACACTTCTTGTAGGAAGAGAAAATATGACTGCTTTCTGTAAATAGACTTACTCGGTGCAAAATAAAAAAAAATCTTTGACATCTTGCAAACATCAGTCATATGAATTGGAGCTTAAAGACCAAAGTAAAAATGTCAATTATATCTTTTTGACTGTTGCTGTTTTGCCAACACATAATGATAGTGTTCCAACCAAATGACAAAAAATGTTAATCCTCACAGAACGGTGTACATTTTTTAAATTAATACAAAGATCAGAAGAATAGGAATTATTGTCAGAATATATGATTTATGGCTAGTCAGCATAAAAAAGACAGGTAAAATGACAGGAAAATGAATACATTATAGTCAAAGACACAGCAACCCTGAGCAAAAGTGGATAATGGATACAATTGCAGAGACCAGAAGTCTTAGGGTACAGATTGATGGATGGTCCATTGCAGAAACCATCCAGGCGTATCTTTGCAGAGGTTGAATCAGAAATTTGTAGATGAAAGAAGGGAGAGGAATAGGACACACAAGAATTCCCATGTGTTTCATAGGAAAGATTTAATTTACAGGATAGTGGAGAAAGATTGTGGGATTACATCTGCAGAAGAAAAACATGTTTTGTCTTTACATCTTTTCAGCAGCAAATATTTTTGCTGATAGATTGACTTATACAAACAACTCCTGAACAAGATTTTTTGTCTATTGTGATGAGCTCATTGTTGTTCTGTTTGGAGTAAATAGCATCCTGTTTTAGGACATTCAGTCTGATAACGGTAGTGTGTGAAGCTATATTCCTTGTTTTGGACACATTCCCAGAATGACCACTGTAAAGTGAGACAATTTAGGCCTTTCATGCAGACAGGGTTTTTATGGGCTTTTTATTTTCTGTGTTGATGGAATCAGTTTAAGGCTTTCTATTACATGAACAGGGTCCTTGGACATTTGTGTTATATTTTCTGCTTCTCCCCTTGTCACACCCAAGCACCATTTCCTTGTATGAACTTATTACAATTCTGCCAGTTAAAGTGCAGAAGCTTCTGACAGGAAAATATTTAGCAGCACTGTCCAACAAGTCCCATAAATTCAGATGAGTAAGGTTATAAAAAATACAAAAACTATCAGCATTTTTTCAAAAGAAGAGGTATTTTATTCCAAGGCCTTTTTCACTTCTCAGCTAAGTTTTGAGTGCTACAAAATAAGATTTTCTTCTCCTTCTCTTTCTAAAAGCTCCATAATGATACATACATTTTTTGCCCTGGTGTTTATTTTATGGAGACTTACAGGCTTCTACAAACCTATTTATGTCACTAGGCCCTAACTGAAGTGTGCCAAGGTTGTATAAATGGAGTATAAGAGAGCTCCTGGTTTCAGCTTCATAGATGACTTATTGGTTCTCTGCCTGATGAGAGGAAATAAAAATCACATTTAATGGTTGACTGCCAGTGGTGACTTCCAGGCTTTCTCTTTTAAAAAAATCTGTTGTTGTAGTTGAGTGTCAAGAGAGTCTTGAAGAGAGCTGTAAAAGAAAAAGGCAATCACTAACACTACAAAAATTTGGTTTTGAAAATAACCTTTCTGCCTATGGGACTGGGGGATAGAGAGTAAAACGTTATTTCTGGGTCTGAAGCTCATGTTACATGGCTTTCTCTATATTTTTGTTAATAAATAATTTTCTTCACAAGTAACTATTAAAACAGAATAATAACCCAAGGCATATTTTACTTGAGAACTTGAGGCTGAGTGCTCTTAAGGTGTTTGGAAGTGTGAAATGAAACCAAAAATGATAAATCCTAGAGTATCAGTATTAACAAGGTACAGCATGAAAAATATAGTATTTTTTTTTTAAATTCTTGCCTTTTTTCAAAAAAAGTATTTTTACCATCTTGTTCTCACCATAATTTGGAGATATGCCCATGCTATGTAGATTCAATGGTAAACTACACAATTTCTTGATTAGATGTAGTTAAAATGTATCCTTAAATCAGATTTTATAGGGATACAAGAAAAATAGTGTAAAGCTGGGCTTTTAGCCAGAAATATTGGTCCACGTTTGAAGCTCTGAAGTAGTAAAAACATCTATAAGATAGTTCTGATGTTATCTTAACTTCAGCTTTTTGTTTATCTGACCTGTGAGTTTTTCCATTATATATCATTAGTTGCACAACACCACATTCTTGAATTGGATGAGAGCACTCTGCCCTTTGGGCTAATTGGTCTGCCCTTCAGTGAGGACTTCACAGAATCACCTAATTGGTAGGACTGGAAGGAAGATCATCTAGTCTGAGCCCCCTGCCCAGACAGGGTCACCCAGTGCAGGTTACAGAGGAACATGCTGCAAATTCCCTGTCATTGCATGGCGAGTTTATTTAAAAGTGGTTCAAGGTACTCCTTTTCCCTGAGGTGGCACAAAAGAGAACTTGACAAAAGTTCTTGGGAGGTCAAAACACAAGCTTCACTGGCAAACAGTAGAAGATCAGGAACTGGCAAAATTTCAAACACAAAATAAAGTATTTCATAATGAATCGATTTAGCACACTCTATCCAACCTTAAAATAGATTTCAAGAAGAGGAAATTAGTAGAAGGAAAGGAGAGAAAGAGAGACAAGAAATATATAGCTATCACCCTTGGATCCAGTGTGGTCTCAGCTGCCACAAACTCCAAGGACAATAGGGATTTGGTCATATGCATCTTTGCTCAATGGTTTTTAGTCTGCTCTGGCCTCCTGTGGCCACAACTGCCCCTCAGGTGGGGCTTCTGGTCTGACAGCCACTCTGGGACTAGACTGGGGTTCCAAAGGGGATGGAATGTGGGCCAGAGGACCAATCTACCTTTGCTAAACTTGATCTGCCCTTGCCTCACCACACACATCTTAGTTGTTTTGAGCCAGTAATAATTTTTTCCAGTCCCTCACATATATCCAGGTGGGTTTTGTTATTGCTTTCCTAGTAGAAACTCTTGTTTAGGCTACTATTAACTTGAAAAGATTGATCAAGATGGTAAAAAATATTTCTAGATCTCGTAAAGTAATGTGGATTTAATTACAAGTTGAATACAAAGAAGAGTTTTAGCTCACATGTCTACTGAACATAAAGTGTATATGAAACAGAAAAAAGGTCTTAAGTATAACCACATATTTAATAAGTATTATCTTAGTGTTTGAAAACATGAAAATAAAAGATTTATAAAATGAAGTTTTTGCAGTCTGATTAAAGATTGGGTGATACCCATCACAGAGTTAACATCATCGAGAAGTCAGAAGCAATCAAATGTATACAAGAAAAATCAATTCTGCTGACTCTGGGTTACCAAAAGGTTGGACCTCAGTGTCTATGCTGCTGGTAAAATTTGCATGATAACCTCCTTGCTGTTACATATGGTGAGAAGCAGCACACTATAGCACTATAGGCAGAGGATGGTGGGAGAGGCAAGGCCTGGTAAAAGCAGTTTTACATTTATGGCCTGTGATTCAGAGGTGTTAATGGGTTGAGGAAGTTTGCCTCTTTGGAACAGGTAACAATTTGAGCACAACCTTACAAGCAGACACAAGAAAAAGGGGTGGGAAAGTGCAAATATGTTGTTGAAAACTATGATGTTGTCTTTCCTCATACTAATAATTTGAAGTAGGTTATGAGGTAATTAAGTGTGACCTTAGACCCTGAGTTTTAGCATCTAAGACTAGATTTGTATTCGTGGAGAAATGCCGGGACATGTAACACATTGTTAGCATTGGCAAGTATTCTAGGCTGCTTTTATAGGCTTCAACAGCAGTACATTGTTTTCCTACACGTAGATAAAAATGCATCTAGTGCTCTTGATTTGCTCTGTCATGTGAAATACAGGTGAAACTTGATATCCTGCTGTTCATCTTGTAATGTCCTTCCCATGGAAACATTGCAAGGATTTTTACCAGCTCCTTGGAAGTCAGAATACAAAAAATTTATTGATTATGCGATTAATTATTGCAAAAATGAAGTTAAATATTGAGTAGTAACTGATATTTCTACTGAAGTATATATATATATAGAAATATATATAAACTATTCTGTTCAAGGGTAACAAACACAAGAAAGTTTGGAGATCATAAGTCTGAAGACACAGAAGCTGGGGACCTACCAAAATATGCATTACATTCCTAAATATTCCATATGGCTGCATCTTATGTCACTTTTATTTAGACTTAATACACAAACTTATATGGAGTTAAGAAAATGCCCAAGTAAGAGTTACAGCAATTTATGAAGGTATTTTTGTCCTCCACATTATGCCAATTCATATTTCTTAAAAAGTAAGTCTTTTTAAATGAGTAAAAATGTTTAAGGGTTTTACTGTATATTGTTATATTATTTTACATTAATCTTAAAGTTAGGTAAATTTTTTTGTACTGTCCCTCTCTGAACTGAGCTATGTTTTTGTTGGCAAATAGAGAGGAACAAGTGAAGAGGCTCCTTCCCATTAGGCACAGTATGCAAGAGTTTGTCTGAATGCAGTCTTCAAACTAGGAGCTAATAACTTTCCTGTATAATTTCACTGTCATTTTTGAAGATATAGAAGCTTAGGAAGAACAGTTTAAATTAATCAGGATGTAGTCATGATGATAGAAACACCAGATAGTTGTAATCAGCACTGTTTTCAAGCTGTCTTTTCTTGAATTGTTTTTAATCCAATATTTTTTTCCAGGCTGTGTTTTCAAAGATCAGTTATAAATTTAGTTATCCTAAAACATTAAAATTGACTCTTAAAAAACTAATTCAGAAGCTGAAAAAAAGAAAAAAAATACTTTCAGTACTTGTCATGTCACTGAGCTGGATTCATTACTGTGATTTTTACATTCCATTTTTATACCAGTGCAAGTTCCGCTGAGATTTCCATTCTAAAACTGGAGCAGTAAGTCAGAGCAGTAGCTCGTGTTTCTTGTAGGAAAATAAAAAATGTCCAACCAGAAATCTCAAGAGAGTTTAAGTTGAATGATCTTTAAATAATTCTTCCCTGGTAGGTCGTATAGAACACATTTATAGCCACGGACTTCAGGGGTTTCCTTTCTCCTCACTTGACCTAGTTTTTGGGTTATATGTGTTACTGTAATCAGTTCATTGAACAACTAAATGCTGAGGTGAAATTTATGATCTTTTTGATAGAATCTACATGTTTTGTTCACCAAAGTGGGTTTTCCTGGCAATGACTTTGTGGCAGGTTTCCTTGATGTCTTTTTGGACTAAAAAACATGTGTGAAGCTTAGCTGGTTTCCATCTGCTCACCAGACCTTATTTAATTAATTTTTTCAAAAATTTCTACATACCAAAATGCCTCTTTTGTCCCCAGAACACTTTCCCTCCCCGCTTTTATTCCCCCCTCTATTTGTTTGTATTTATAGAGCTTTTAGTTACTATGGCAGACTGTAATGCATGCCAACTAGAGTAATAGGTTGAGAGGAAAAAAAACAACCTGAAAAACTAAAGTTATGACAAAAGCTGTCCTTCAAGATACATCTTGGCCTTGTTTACAAGGTGATGTTACTGCCAGTTGTGTGTAGGCAGCAATCCTGTAACCAACGCCAAGTGTGTAACTTCGCAGTGAAAAAATAGGGAGGGAAAGAAAAGGGGTGTTCCATGAGAAAAAAACAACCTCTTCACTTTGGTAGTCTGCCAAAAGTTTTGCTCATTTCCCAAAGCAATGTCTAAGTCTCCCAGAAAGCCTGAAGAGTGACAAGAAAAGGCGTTTGCAGCGCTCCTCTGTGAATGGAACCACTGGAGAGCAGATGAATGGAGTGAGGAGGCCAGTGGTTTTCTACAGAGCTGTCACTGACCTCAGCATTTTGCTGCTGTGTCTGGGCTAGTCAGAATGGGACCTGCTCCTGCTGTGTAGACCCATTCCAGTCCTCCCTCTCACAATGACTTAATTCCCATGGGAATGCCACTCACCCCCAGCTTCACCTTTAGAATATTGTAGCTGAAAGTTGTTTTCCTATGAGTTTTGATTTTTTTTTTCTTTTTTTTGTCTGAAAGATGTTATTTTGATTTGCCAAGGGGCAGTTTTTCTGAAGCTAAAGCCAAACTTTAGGTTTGAATGTAGAGGAAAATTATAGAATATTAATTATTATAGAATGATAATCATAAAATGGTTTGGGTTGGAAGGAACCTTAAAAATCATCTAGCTTCAGCCCTCTACCATAGGCAGGGACAACTCCACTGGACCAGGTTGCTCAATGTCCTATTCAACCTGGCCTTAAAGACTTCCAGGGATAAGGCATCCACAGCTTCTCTGGAAACTTGTTTGTGTGCCTCATGATGGCCACAGTTAATAATTTCTTCTATAAATCTTACCTAAATTTCCCCTCTTTCAGTTTGTACCCATTAGTCCTTGTCCTGTCACTAAAGTTCCTGTTCAACAGTCCCTCTCCTACTTCCCCGTAGGCCCCCTTCAGAAGGTGGAAGATAGCTGTGAGGTCTCCACACAACTTCCTCTTCTCCAGGCTGAAGATCCCGACTCCCTCTGCCTGTCAGCTGCTAAGTATTATTATGGTACCTGAGGGGGAAAAGATGCTCAAAAGATTATCTCAGCAGGATTTCATCAGAGGTTATAGATGAATAAAACAGTCGCACTTTATGATTCAAGTATAGATGGCAAACAACCCAAATTCATTCACTATACAGAAATACACTCAACAGATTTGATGGATATATGGCTAGCTGCAGATGGAGGACTACACGTGTGACAATAGCATGGGAGTATTTGAAATCCCCAGGTATGTACATTTTTCTTAACAATAGCTAAAAAATTAGTGTGGAAAAGCATTTCAGAAGGGATTTTGACCTTAAGAAGAATACAATAAGTAAAAAATCACATGGCTAGAGGGTCTGTTGTGGACAAGCAATATTAAAGGTCATGTTCTTCATTTAGTCTATCTGAAAATGTTAAATAAATAGCTACCTTGCCTCTGTTGTGTTTGTATTAATTTGGTTTCTATTCAGAAATGTTGGACTGTGAAACTCTTTAGAAGAAAGGTTCTATTAGTTCCTTTATCTATATATACTCATTGCATGTTCTGTAGCTAACCAAATACAAACAACTCTTAAATTCAGTGTTCTAGGGTGACTAGTGTAATGTTTCAAGGTTTATTGGTTCTGGCGTTTAACAAAATGAATAGCATACCTTTCTATCAGATTGGTCTAAATAAAAGACATTTTTACTTTAATTTGTAATTTTTTGGTTTGTGTGTGTAAAGCATCAGAGGCATCCATGAAAAGTGAAATCCTTTGACTACTAAATTGCCTTGGTATTATCTACACATGCTTTAACAAAAACAGGTTTCTAACTCATTCCCTGGCCTCTAGGTTGCAAGCAGTTATGTAGATTTCCAACAGTGCAATCGCCTTTGATTCTGTTTTATCTTCCTTCTATCCCACTTTATTTATGGAGCATACCTACCTGTTAAAGCTTTTGATTTGACAAGTCAGAAATCTACTTTCTATGGTTGAATGATATCTTCATCTATGAATTACTAATATTAGATTCAAGACTGATTCTCTCAGTTTTCCTAGGTTCAACCCTTGGACATAGCCAAGGTGGTGGTCATCCTTTACTATTTTTCTTAGAAACATAATAAAATATCGAGAGTAAATTGCAGTTGTTATATATGGCAGTGATAATTCATGATATATAGATCTCAAAAATTTTCTTTATAGAATGGAAACCTGTCAGTGACTAATTTTTTCCTGTTATTGAGTTTGAAGTAATGCTCTTTCCTTCTGACATGTTCAGAAGACTGTGGAGAACTGTGAAAACCCTTCTTTCTCACTTTTTCTTTGTCTGCTCTAACTCCACATCTTTAACCCAAACAAAACTTTGATTTTTAGACTACACTTCCTTTTCCCCTCAGGCATTTGAATGGCTTCTTTTTGTGGGCAACACTAAAAAACAAAGAATGAAAAGTAGAAAAATAGTGATGTACTGGATGAAGACTGATGGAACAGGGAGCATAATATCCTTCCAACTGAGGTCTCCTGGGTTAACGCACTCTAACATCTGCAATCTCTAATTTTTACTCCTGCCACTCACTCTCTAATTATAAGGTATTTTAGAAAACTAAGAAACTAAAGAAACCCAAACCAAAATATTTTTTGTCTTTACTGTGTCTATGTTATGCTTCACATAAGCAGAAATTCATTGGAGTAATGGACAGCACTGAAGCCTCCAGTTTTGAGAATTTTGCTCTCTTACAGGCATACTTGTTAATTTCACAGATAAGGACAGCTTCAACATAGCAAACATCTCATGCATATCTTTTCCTTAGCTGGTCTCATTTTAGGATGCTCGCCTGAAGATGAGAATTCAGATGCCAAATTGGGATTGGTCTGAGGAACAGAGAATCATTTAAAGTTCAGAGGGAACATATCTCTCTAATATGTCTGTAAACCCCTACTTCAGATCGTTATCTTGGTTTTCTACATGTTGTGGTTTTTATTTTTATTTAACTTGTCATTATTAAAGTATAACAGAGCACCAGAACACTGGAACAAGCTGCTTGAAACCTATTTTGTGAGGCAAGGCAAGACAGTTATAACTTGGTTTGGGACAAGAGTCAGAAGAAATGTTTAGAACAAGGAATAATGTACATGGGAGAATGTAATTAAGTATTTACTGCTGCAACTTAATTAACAAGTAAATTAATATAAAAAGACAGTGCTCTTCAATGATTTTATTTCTTCATTTTCTGAGAGTGTAATGGTGTGGTGAAATAGAAAGGAAGATCTGAAACTGAAATGAAATCCTTGTTGGATCCTGTATATACTGAGTGTCACAAGCAGGACAATTTATTCTCCAACACCTACTGTGTAAGGACAATATACTCTGTATAAGTATTGCTCAATCAGTTTTTTTGTTGTAAAGTGACCTGGAATGCATAAAATATAGCTCTTCAGTGTTTATTCTCATAACACTAAATAGAAGGGTCTGGTTTGGAAAGTATCTTGAAGGTCACTTAGTTCCAACCCTCCTGCCATGGGCCTCAGAGTCCCATCCAAGTGGTCTTGAACACTTCCAGAGATAACACATCCACAGCCTCTCTGGGAAAGCTCTTTCAGTGTCTCACCATAACAAAGAAAAATACTTCCTCCTAATACTTAATCTAAACCTACCCTCTTTGAATTGGAAATGATTGCCCTTTGTTCTATCTCCACATGTCCTTGTGAACAGTTCCTCTCCTGCTCCCTTTAGGTACTGGAAGGTACTCTAATGTCACCCTGGAGTTTTCTCTTCTCCAGGCTGAAAGGCTGAACAGCCCCAACTCTGCTTCTCTTCATGGAAGAGGTGCTTCATCCCTCCAATCATCTTTGTGGCCCTCCTCTGGACTTGTTATAAGAGATCCATGTCCTTCTTATGTCGACAAAGATTTCTAAGTCAGTCAAAGGGAATTCAATGAATTCTAAATTCTTTGAAAGGCAAGTAAAAATCTGAGTTACAGTGGCATCTCAAGACCCAAGTAAAGGAAGACAATTTCTCATTTCAGGAATGTCAAACCTCTGTCCTTAGGTAATGCAAGTTGATTGATAATTTCAAATTAACCTACTCTGCCCTGGACATAGATAGTAAGTATGTTGCTTTTTAAAATTAATAATGAGTTTGATGTTACACAGGAAGGGTGAGAATAAAATTTTGAGCTGTCACTACATCAATAATTCTCCCAGGGCATAACAGATGAGGACTTTTAAGTATTTGATATGTTGCACCACAGTCTCAAAAGTTGCCACTGGCTAAGAACAGGAACATTTGTTCACACAGCATGGAATGAAAAACTGCCTTTTGAAGTGGTGAAGTGAAGGGCTGCTACTTCCCAAAATTATGCTTGATGAAATGCAAGCACTTAATATTTTGTGATTGAATGTACTCATGATGTCACCATCAAACATATTTAATGAGTAACATGATCTTCATCTGACCTCTCTAACAACCTACCTCTCTAAGAAAAGCTAAATAATGACTAGTAAAAGCAGAAAATGTTTCTTTCAAAACTGAAATGCAATTATTTTCTGAGGAGGCTGAAGGTGGTTATGCAGCTGCTTTCAGGATTTTCTTATAACAGTTATGGTGTCTTAAAAACCTACTGGGAGTTTTGTTCATGATTAAATAAATTTGCTCATCTTTCTAGATTTAGAAATTTACGCTAAAACAAGTTAAGTAAATTATTTTGTAACTTCTGATTTGGTCTTAGTGTTTCCTTGCATTACACAGATTCAATCTAGAAATCAGATGTTGAGGCTGGTAGATGTGGAAATATGGTATATAGACATGCTCATGTATTTCTGCTTTTTGAGTTACTAGTATTTTTGGAAAGATAGAGTAACCTAGCATTAATGTAGCAAAGGAAGAAAAAACCTGACTCTCTTCCATTGCTGTTTTATAAATTTTAAGTGGTCCGTGGCACAACTCTTTTGGAGTATATTCTAATACCTGCTTT
>VZTB01015641.1:85441-96615 GCA_013397245.1 Thryothorus ludovicianus | reverse complement strand
GAAGGGCTGCGGCCGCCCGCCGCCGCTTCCTGCCCTCCCTCACGGCGCCGCCGGGCTCTGCCGGGCCGGCCCCGCTGCGGAATGCCGCCTTCCCGGGCACGCAGGGGGCGTGGGATATACGGGAACAGTTCCTGCTCTGAACCGAAACAAATGCAGCCCCCGCTGAGCCCAAACCCGGCCCAGGCACAGATTGTCACCGCCGTGCGTCCTCAGAGCTCGGGGATATTCGTCTGATCCAGCTTCGTGTTTACTGAGCTCGCGTGTGCGGCTGCTCTGCGATTTCCAGGTGCAAACCAAAATACCCATGAAGCGCATTGATTCCTAACCTGTAGCAGTGTTGGTTTGGTTCTGTTGTTTTGGTTTTTTCAATTGGTGTAAACAAATACCCAGTACTTCACATCCTTAAAAGCCCGCTTCAATCTAGCCAAAAGAAATACAGGCCACGGTCCCTCCAGAAGGATGATAAAATTCTTTATTCTTACGTTAGTTTATGTACACAGTAAAGACATTCGGCTAGAAAAATGCCTCTATCGTAGTAAGATTTATTCAAACAACTACAAACTATCAATAAATACATTAGAAACATACAGTATGCTGATGTAGAAATACCCTATGCTTTTTTGGTTACTTACCCAGTACAATATTATTGAAAAGTTTTTTGGTATTCTTCATGCAACATCAAAATTCTTCCTGACAATTCATGCTATATAACTTTTTTTTTTTTATTAGGAATGGGATGAAATTTTAAACCCTGTTTACAAGTAGTAAAAAAATCACTGAAAATTGTAACATAAATCTCTTAATTTCTGTAGTAAAAAGAACCGATTTAAAGAAGGTTGTCTTTAAAAAAATTAATTTTCTCAACTAATTCTTTATAAAACAGGCAGTATTTCAAAAGGGATGTTTCCATCACCCGGGATGAATTTGTGCTTCAGAATTTTAAAAGGAATATTCATGGCAAAAACCTAAACCCAACCAGTAGGTAGAGGAGAGATTGCAATATGAACTGCCTAAAACCAAACATGCTTCCAAACTCTGTCTAGGAAAACACTAAACACTTATCCACATCACTATGCCATCACCTATTCTATTCTAACAATTAGAAATGGAGTTTTAATAATACTTAGCTCTTTTCATGCTCAAACTTCTTCACAAACATTTAAAAAGCCCTAACGCTTCTGCAAGTATTATTATCCCCATTTTGCATTGGGGTGGTGGAGGCAGAGAGGGCTGGGAATTTGCCAGGATACAGACCACACACATCCCTTTCATCTTGCCTCCCTTGCTTGTCCAAGTTCTTTATCACTTTCTGTGTTTAACGCTCAATGTACTGGAAAGCCCCAGGACACATGGATGGTACATTCCCATCAGTTATTAGTGGTTTTTATGCAAGCTGTGTCACTTTGAAAATTACATGACAAATATTAAAGTCGTAACCGACGTGAAATCCAGGCTCAGGGTTGATGTCACAGAATGGCACACCACTGGCTAAACAAGCCTGCTCTTTCTGTAACCAAGTGTTAACGCCTAATTCGTTCTGTTTTGCAGCTGAAATGTCTCTTGAGGTCAGTGGTGATGGTACACAAGAATAAAATTTGTTCCTCACAATCTGTCCCCAGGAGCATGGAAAGCCCCTATGATGGCTCAGTACATCTTGACATTGTAAACCAAAAAGGACTTCTAGATCAAAACAAAGATTTCACATGTGCTAACCCACCATGAGGTACAGATTACTAAGGTCTCTTCCCTTCCACCCCTGAGTTAGAAAATACATGTGTCTGAATTATATCCTGAAAACCATGTGGGAAAGTAAATGTCTAGCGATAAGATTGCAGATACAAAATAAAGTATTTTGCCTTCATCTTGGTATCAGTCCTTGAATTATTTAGATTGTTATCAACATCCCGCACAGGAAGGGCATTTTTCATTTTGCCACATTTGCCCTCCTGAATTTTCTGTCTTATACCTTTCAGTCTGTGCCCTGTTTTGATTTTTATCCTGCCTAGTTTACTCTTACTCTAAAACCAGTTTAGTTTCTTGCTGTCTCTTGATGAGCTTTGGGACAACTGATAATGCTGTGGTGTTTCCCTACCTGACCTGTAAGAGATGAGAGATGCAAAATTCTGCCACCTGTAATAACAAAAACTGAGTATGCAAAATTATATCACTCTTACAGGCACCCAAAGGGCTTTATAAAGGCACATGTGTTCTTGTGTCACTTGTTCCTCAGTGCCTGACCTTGGTGGTTTTAGTGCATCTCTAATAAACCCTGCATAATGCCCACATTCCCTTGCAGTATGGAAGGAACTTGGAATAAAAAGTAAGATCTTCAGACATCACAGTCACAGCTGTGTCATCCTTTAACAAACACTAAAGCTGCACTGGTTGTGAAAATTGGGTTCTTACAGCAACCTCACTCCCTAATCCATTTTCCCCCTTCTTCCCCAAACTTCTAGGAGAGAGGAAAAGTGCATGTTACGTGAGCTATTTCCCAAGCTCTTCCTGCCTTTTGTAGAGCTGGTAAGGCCAGAAAATATCTCTTTTGCACAGATGTGGAAGCAAAAGAACAGGAATTTTGCCCCTCTTCCAGCAGTGCATCCAGGAGCTGGCAGGCTGGCTGGGTGCCCTGCCTCTGGCCATGTCCTGAGAGGTGAGAAGCACCTGCAGCTTTTGGCTTCAGATGGGGACTGTGGATGTTTACCACCAGTGGAAACCAGTCCCAAGGCACTAGGCAGGAATGGAAAGGACAAAAGAAAGCTGTTGTGACCTGGGGGCACTCTGTACAGTTGAAAAACAGGCTAAAAACATAAGAGGCATTGGCTTCTTCCTCTGGGATTTCTGGAAAAACACAATTAAGACAAATAAAAGAGATGCAAGATACATGGCAAATGTTTTCCCTGCCTAACTGAAGCCATTCTCCCTGCTTCAAAACTCCAGGAGATGGAGAGATCAAGACACATTGATTCAAATTTGCTAACGCTGAAATGCTTCCATTGCAGACAGATGAAATGCACTTGCATGTTTGGGCATGGCTTCACTTCTGTGTGAGGGAGAGGAGCCCACAGGCCTGCCTGGGCTCCAGGGAATTTACTGGAGGAGGTTCATCTCCAAATGCCAGTCTGGTGATGGGAGCCAAGCATTTCCCCCAGCCTGGACTGAGCCAACCTGGATCAAACACATGTTTGCACCAACCTGGGCTCCTAGCTGCCTTAAAAACGCAGTCTTGAAAAAAAGGGTAGAAAAGGAAAGGCTGATGCTTTGGCAATTCATTATCTGTCCTGTAGTCCAAAGCCATGAAACATTCTCAGTAGCTTGACTGGTGGCAATTTGCTATTGCATGGCTGGTGTTCACCACAAAAGCAGTTCCTCGTGCTTACAGCAGTCACATTGATGGGCATGCTTCTCACAGTTCCTCCAGATCAGTTAGATCCACGACCACTTTCAAAAAGAGAGTGTCATCTCTGATGTAGGTGTTCTTTGTGTTCTCCAGGACGGCGTGCGGCACGAAGCGCGGGCAGCCGGAGGCGATATTCATTTCTCCATCCGGCCTTTTGAAACTGCTGCTGTTGGGGTCAGCTCTGAAGACTTCCACGATGTGGTTTTTTTTCCCACTTTGGTCCAAAAGCATAAGTGTAACCTTCTGCTTGAAAGGCCACAGCAGTAGCGAGTCAAACTCGCCCCTCATGACCACGAAGTAGAGGGAGATGTGCGTTCCCTTTCCCGAGCCGTCCCCGTTCAGGTAGGCTCTCGCACACAGCCTGTACCCACAGCGGCTGGTGTAGAAGGGCTGGCTGGCTATGGACAGCACACGGCCTTCCACTGCCTCTTTTTTCTTCGTCTTGTAGTCCGTGATTTTCCAGATTAATTTCCCATTGTAGCACGTGCCTTCCAAAAGCTTAAATCGTTCTTCGTTTTTATTGAGCTGTGCTTTGTGGATATTGATCTGAAGATCGTGTTTGCTGGACTGATCTTCCAAAACAACTGAGAGAAGAGGGGAAAAAAAAGAAATAGAAAAAAAAAAGAGAGAAAGATTTGGTAAAATAAAACTGTCAGAGCCCTGGATAAAACGAGCATTCAGACTCAAGCTGGCAAAACTGATCTACTCAAGCCTGAGTACAGGCTATGAACTACAGCTGTTAACTTTATAAAACTGTAATTGCAGCTGGTAGTTGAATAAGAAAAGCTAGCAACTAGAAATCGTGAATGCTTGAATAGCACCACGCATCCACCCCAGTGCAGGAGCCAAACCAAGGCCAGCTCTGTGGCTCTGTGGCCCTGCAGTGCCACTGGAGTTCAGGAGACACTGTGCAGTAGGGAAGGGCGGGAGAACACCGCACACACCATCACAGCTTGGTCTCAGAAGGCAGGGAGAAAGCCCGCTCTAGGGAAGAGCTCCAGCTGAGTGAGTGTAGCACCAGAGCCTCTACCTAGCCACCAGTAAATCAGCAAACCCCCCAGCTGTGCAGGAAGGTGCCAGCATACCCAGGCGCTGCTCGTACGTCTCCATCAGGGCAATCTTCTGTTTCACGTTCTCAATGGTGTCAAACAGGGGCCGCAGGTCTAACTTACTTTGCTGCTGGTTTGCCATCTGTATTAGCTGTTTCACTTGTGATTCCAGGCGTGCAGACTTATCCAGGTTACTGGCCAGAGCCTTCTCAGTTCATGCCATTGGAAGGGGGTGGGAAGTAGAGACAAGAGATATCCATAAAACAAGCTATTTGCTTTGAATTAAGATAGTGAAGTCTTGAGCATGTCAGCAGTAACAACGACATGATGCATTCCAAGTGCTCTGCTGGCTTAGGAACTTATCCCAGTGCTCCTTCATGATTAATTCAGCACATTTACAGGCTGAGAAGCCATTCCTCATTCAGAACCCATTCACACTGCACCACTTCATTCAACTCACTATTCAAATTTACACCTGCACATTTGCCCTGGACATCTGACCATGAGGATTTGTACAGTGCTTTTTGCCCAGATCACGCATCCAAACTTCTGTATCAATTAAAATGCAAAGACAATACCATATGGTAAAAAAATGAGAAGGTCTTGGGGAGATTTGTTAATGCTCTGATATTAATGACAACTATTACTAGGGAAACATATTTCAGGATGCAAGAAAGCAATTGGTAAAAGAAGTAAAATCAGTGTCTCACCTGAGTGCTTACCATCAAGTTGCTATTGTTTCCAAACAGTTGTGTATACTGTCTGAATTCTTTCTCACACTTCTTAATGGCATCTGCTAGCTGCTGGATTTTAATCTCTTTACATTCCAGGCTCTTATACAGGTCAGATATCTACAGATGGAAAAAATAGAGTATAAATGCATACATTGATAAAAACAGACAATGAAAAAATTATAACATATCTGATGATATAAGAGACAGTGGAAAAGCTTACAATGCAAAATCCTCTAAGTGAGCTAGAGAGAGCACTCCTTAATTCACAATTCGTGGATAAGACCTGGCAAGAACTGAATAGATCTGTGTGGCTCCAAGTGCAAAGAGGCTCCTATTTCTCATTCCCATCATGATGATCCATTCAGTTCTACAGTGGGATAATATATACTTACTTACATGCACAGGTGCATGTGTGTTTCTGTGTGTATGTAAATGCACTTTTTTCCTCTATTGAGGTCTAACCAGCAGAATAGATGAGTCAGTGAGGGACACACACTTCAAAACCAAGTTTCAGCAGTTTGGGACTCCTATTTCTTGCATAAACAAGCAAAGAGTAAGTTCACCATCATTGGATGCATTCAGTTTAGCAGGACTGGGCACACACCCAGTGTTACCTGCTGAGAGCCAAAGAAGTGATCTTGAGCAGAGTGGTGCTTGCAACTGGCTCTGCTGTGCTCTGTGCTGCCTCCACACAGAGCAGGTGACCTGGGCAGCTGAAGGCTGCTTTTTGGAACAACCTGGCCAGTCAATGAAACTTTAAAATACTTTATCTCTAAACCTCATATCCGGTGTAAAGCAGAGACTGAAAGCAAATGAGGTGAGCAATAGCAAGGAACCTCCCACTGTGTCTGGTGGAGAATAAACGTGCCTTAGCACAGACAGGTTTCCCTGTAATTGACTGATTTCACTAGAAGAGCTTGTTCTATCTTCTGAGGTGTGAAAAGACCATAAAAACAGTCTTTCAAAATGTAACTGAGCTAAACCAGGCAACAAATGTAGAATTCTGTATTATCCTCTAACCAGTCAAGGACTGCTGAAGAGTGCTCATTAAATATGACTTACCTGTTCTTCTAACCGCGAGTTCTTGTCTAAAATCTGCAGCATGTGTTCCCTCAGGGCACTGTTTTCATGTTCAGCAAGTTTCCCTCTTTTAACCTTAGTGAGGCAGAGGAGGGAAGTGGAAGAATAAGATAAGACAAGCAGGTTTTTGAAGCTGTTGGTAAAAAATGTATTGATGCAAACATTGCAAATATGTCCTTTATGCCTTGAAAGTGAGGGAAGGGCAGTCATGATTCTCTAGTATTTCATCTTAGCCCCCAGAAATGGATGTGAAAGGACATAAATTGGTTATTTTAATGATTCTGATTGGTTTGGGAGACAAAGTCCAGTCCTGGTACAGACAAAGATCTGTAAAACAGTACCTTTACATGACAGCCATACTGCTTATATGGACAGTCCACTTCTGCCTCGGGACACACAGCGTGGTGCTTTTCAATCTGCATGTATTAATGAAGCAGTTTGTGATTAAACAGATACTTAGTAATTCAAAGTGCTAATAAAATCTAAATGCCTGCAAAAAGGGTGAATAAAGGCCACTGTCATGACACCAACAACCACTTTACCAGGAAAACTAGTATTCAGAATAATTACTGAGCCAGGTATTTTTCCATGCTGCAAAACACCAATGGCTTGCAGTGACAGAATAATCCACTTAGAGGCTGGGAGATACATCCCTCTTAGGATCAAACAAAGGAAACACTTAGAGAAATAAAATTTTATTGGCACAGGCCAATGTTGTCTGCAGCATAGCTTTCATAAATGTATGTGATCTGCTGAATCATAGCATCTGAAAAAAAATAATAGTACCTCTTTTTTCAGAATTATTTGTGAACAGTTTTGGAGACAAGGCACAGGATAATCAGGACAGTCATTTTTCTCATGATCCTGAAGAAAAAGAAACAGAACAAGGCAGTGGCTTTCATTTTTGTAAAGTATTATATACAGAGGAAGCTATGCAAAAAGTAATCCCAAACATACAAATGCAAGCCACATATCACCTTGCTGTTCATAAGAGAGCATCAATAATTGGTATGATTTAAAGCACATTTATTATACTTTCTCCTTCAGCTACTCTGCCAAATTTTGTTCCAGGAGTTAAGTGCCACTGCAATGCTGGAAACTTCACTCAGCAATATCAAGGGGAAACAGGTGCTGTGGATTCCTGGGAATGCTTCATAATCTTACCTTTATGTTAATTAACACCACATATGTATTACAGTACTGGCACCTCTCTTCTCGGAATTTACAGTGCTGGCTCAAGTGCTCTTTCAAGTCTTTGCGAAGAATTTGATCCCGACATCCATCATTAGTGCATTGCATGTTTTCAAACAAACACTGCTGCAGATGCTCCTGCAACACACACCAGCAGATTAAATGCCAAATGGCCAGTGTGAGCTGGCACATTTCCTCCAATCAACAGTCACCTAAGCGTTCAGAATATGAATGGATACTGTGATTTACAAAGGCCACATAAAGCAAATGGTTCTTATTAAAAAAAACCAAAACCAAATCATAAGGCAAAGCTGGAACAAGCTAAAAGCTGTAATATATGCTACTTACAGTGTATAGCTGTCATAATCTTTGTACTTAAACCACATTCCTACAACAACTCTGAAGACAATCACGGGAATTTAGCTGATCATATATACACAGAGCTGTCACGAAAATCAAAGGCTTCAAAATTTGATCAAGCAAACCAACCTGATATCGCCCCAGAATTACTTTTGAATTGCAGTCAGGAAAGTTTTTGCAGAACACATGCAAGTTGAGAACTTCTCTTTTACAGCAGTTGTCTTTGAATACCTTTAAAGGAAGCAAACCAGCCTTAATTTGCAGTCATGTGGGATGTTATAAATAATATAAAAGAGCAAAACATCACTACAGATCTTCTAGGTGTTCAAGTGTAGATGCCATAATTGTGAGTATGGCTCTTGATAATTCATATTGAAAATTTGCACTGAAACTATCAATTAAACCATTTATGACATTTCTAGTAAGCATAGGGGTTTTTTTTCCCCCGCATAGTTATTCCACAGATGCTGATCCATCCCACAACCAGCAGGACTAGTAGCACAGGAGCTGTACAAGCACTGCCAGAGCCTGCCTGTATTTAGAAGAAAGCAGCTGGAGCTAACAGGCCCCGAAGGCCAAACCAGCTCTGTGCATGCTCCACTCTGTTCAAGCAGTGCCTTTGGGATGGAGGCGATGCTGAGATGTCCTTTGTGTCACCTCTGAGAAGCAGCACCGTTCTCAGCTGGGTATGCAGAAGCAAATGAAGCCCCCAGAGCAAACTCTCAGTCTTATTTAGAGATCTTCCTGCATTGTTGTCATCAAAATTTGCAAGAAGTAGAAGATGGCAAATGAAAAACAAAAATCCTGTGGACGGTCTGATTCTAATTTCCTATCAGGAGTAGGAGAGAGAGGAAGGAGACGTTTGATTTCCCTGGAAAATTTCTGGCAGGATCTGTATATAGTATACTTTTAAGCTTTGGAATATAAATAAGGATAAATGAATCCATTATAAAACAAAATAACCAAAACCCACAATAGCTTGTAAAATAAAAAGGATGAACTTCTCTTTTGCTCTAGAAGTTACTTAAAAGTAAATTAGGTCTTCAGGGTTAATGAGATCTAAGGGACATAGTCAAGAAAGCAAATTATAGCCAAGTGAAAAACAAAAACAATCAGATAAATAAGATATGCAGCAAGGTCAGGCATTTAAAAAGCAAGTAAATAAAATCTCCACCAGACATCTGGTGACTTGGGATGATTCAAAGCTTTGTGAAATTCTTCAACACTCTTCTGGAAATACAGAAGACTAAAATGAAATAACTTTAGAACATGAGGTACAAAATGAAGCTTTGGCTAGACAGCCATAATTCCTTCGTAGGAGAGCATCACTGAGTACACTTATTCCTTTAGCATTATTTCAGAGACAAAAAAACTGCCCTGAGGACTAAAAGCCACCTTGTTCTCAGCTGTCTTGCCTTTCCCATGTAAATGCTGACTGCTGAAATAAAGCTATAGCCACTTACCTCATGCATTTTTATTGTTTCTTTGTCGACAGGACAGGTGGGTACTGCATTTAACTCTCTAGATCAAAAGAAGAGTCGTGTTAACCCACAGGAAATTCAATTTATTTTATGAAATTGGGCTATGCTATAACCTGACTCTGACTGAAGTCAGCAGTAGATATCAAAAAAACAACAAAAAAGTCCTTTAAAAACACTTTCATCTGGCAGGCACCTACACAGCCAAATTCTGCCCACAGCTCAAAGAGGGCATAAAGCAGCAACTGTGAATATATAACAGAAAGCAGAGTTTGTCCTAAGAGTGTTCAATGTTAAAAACCACAAGATGTTTTTTAATTAAGAGGAACTTCATCACTGTCTGACCATCTGCAGCTCACAAATGTCGTATCTCAAAAAATCTCTTTGTGTGCTTTAAACCCAGCCTTTGTCTAGTAGAAGCAGTGCCCTCCTTGCTGCACCAGTAAAAGGAGATCTAATGGCTTCTTTCTTAAAAGGCTTCCAGAAATCCTGTAGTAGGTAGCAGGAAAACAAAGAGGCAGTGCAAAAGGAGTCAGCCCAGAGACAAAGCAGCAAACATGAAGCATCTAAAATTCACCAAAGGTAATTGGTGACATCCATTCACATAAAGAGTCTCCTCTGCAACCTCTCCAGGTGAAATCCTGTCCTCAGGTACACCAAAGAGTCCATAATGCATTCCCAGACAGCTCTGGGGCGTAAACTCATTTGTACCAAGCAAGAGGGATGCCAGCAGCCTTGTGGTCTGACTGCAGCATCAGGTGATACTGACATCAGTTTTATAATTCTGCTAAATTCAGAGGAATTATCAGAAGCGAATGAACACAGCCTAATCTAACCACCAGCACCGTGAGACATCAATGCAGCAAATTCCTCCAAAGAGCACAAGGGCAGACAGACAGACAGACCACAGCAGCATCTCACACAGCAGTATCAGCTTACATCAACAGTTTCTTTATGCTGACTTCCCTGCGGTTCACCAGCACTGGGGAAGGTCTTTAGAGACACCTTTAAAACCCTGAGCACGCAGTCACCAGGCTCAACAGAGCCCTTCCAGTGACACCTCCAGCCCCTCACTGGGTCGGTAACATTATCATGGCACTCACCGCTGATTTTTTGGCTTTTTTGGGAACACGGGGAGCCTGCGGCCCCGGGGGAGTGTGCTCTCTCTCACCTGAGGGCGAGAATGCAGGGCTGGCAGAAGCGGTGCCCGCATCCCGTCTGGTGCGGGTTGCGCAGGACCAGGTGGCAGTAGGCGCACTTGTACCGCTCCTCCAGCCTCTCCACGAACTTGTAGTCGGCGTCGGGCTCGAAGTCCAGGGAGCTGGTGCTGGAGGAGTTCTGGCGAGTGAAGGTGCCCGAGAGAGCGGCGGGCTCGTCACAGGCCATGGGAGCTGCGCTGGGAGGCGAAGCGGACACCGGGAGAAGCTCTTCAGATGCTCCCCGGCAGCCACTCTGCCTCGGCTACCGCCTGCAGCAGGATGCTGCTGGCAGGGGGGCTCTCATCTGCAGGGGGGAGACAGGTTTCAGAGGGAAACGCGGTGCCAGCTATGCAAGAACAATAAAACACAGAACAAAGATTAGGCTACAGGCACCAAAGAATGCCTCTTTGGAAAAGAGCTTCACACTCTGAAAATTATCCCACAGAATTGAGGTCTTTATGATTTGGTTGAGGTTTTTTTTTTGTTTGTTTTGTTTTCTTGCAGCAGTTCTTAGTCTTAAAAACTAAGAGTCTCAGCTAGGGGAAGCAAGGGCCAAGTCTTGGCATTAATGTTCACCAGGAAAGTCTCCACTTAAAACAGAACCCACCCACATGAATTTACAAGTTCAATGCACTGGTTCCAGCAGGAGATGGCTTTGTGGCTCACAGCAAGGAGCATACAAAAAA
>VZTB01015641.1:75269-85414 GCA_013397245.1 Thryothorus ludovicianus | reverse complement strand
AAAAAAAAAAAAAAGGCAGCAGGAGGGTTTTACCTTCAGTTTAGGGGATCTTACCTTCAGTTTAGGTGTTACAGGAGTTGAAGGCTCTTAACTTGACATCTTTCTTTTTCCTGTTGGTCATTCATTTCTAGCAGTAAACTCTTATTTTACATAATTATGTGCAAGTTTTTGGCTATATTGATTCTGTCTGAAAGAAGTGGTGAGAAAAAAAAGAAAGAAAAGCAGGGTTGCGATCAGAAGTGTGACGTAAGTTTTTCTTCCAACCTACCATAACTCAGCACAGGAATGCAATGTCAATTTTCCAATAGGAAAAACCATCACTCTATTTGCTCCAGGCCTTGAGACACAAACCTTGAGATTTGCCACCAGTCCCTCAGCCTTGCAGTTTTTTTTTGCAAGTAGCTCAAGCTAGAGCCACTCTGGTTGGCATTTCTTGCAGTTTTGCACTCAGAAGATGTTTTCCTCACAGGACTGTACTAAAGCACAACACACCTGAGCTCCCAGATCATCATTTCATGAGGGAAGTGCTCAGTTTTACAGCTGTGCTGTGGGATGCTATTTCTCCTCTGTGTGCACCACCCGCCCTGTCAGGCACTGGAGTCACTTACTGGCATTAGCACCTCTCTGAGAGCTCTCACTCATCTCCTGTAAGGTCACTGAGGGGATTTGCTGCTTTTGGAGGGAAGCAGGGCCAGCACATCACCATTGACAACCCTGTGTCTGGCGCCCAGAGCTGACACTCTGCCCCCCCTCCCTGCTGCAGTGGAGCACCTTTGGCTTCAGAGAGCAACATCCATTTTCCTTTCTACTTTAATGACCCACACTGGGCAAGGAAATCCTGCAGACAGATAATGTGCCTGATTCAAAAACACACCAAAGCACTCAACCAATTAAAATGTATTCCACAGCCAACATTTAAGTGCTCCTGTAACTCAGCACCCTCATTAGTGGTTGTGCACAGTATTCACCTCCCCAGCTTGTGAGAGTCTCCCTGCCTTTCACCAGGCTGAATGTGTGACATACTCCAGCACAACTGATCATCTAACATTGGTAGCCCTCAGGAATATGAACTGTAATCATATTCCAGACATTAAAGACTTATAATTCCAACAGGAGTTTGCAAATTACCCTGTTTGGTGCCTCCAAATGAACAGCCTTTTGCTTCAAACCAGACACGGTTGTCCATTTGTTCCTTTCATTTTTAAACAGCTGATCTTTCCTCCACTGAAAATGGGGTTCCTGGTTCCCTGACACCTAATAAGGAGCAATTCTATTTTCCTCATGTCAACCAGAGATGACAAAATGCAGCCTGAGGTCTCATGTCTGGGCTGTCTCGGTAGCAGATGCCAGCAGCAGAGTGTTCCTGCTGCTTCTGGGGCAGATGGAGACCTGTCACCATTAATTTCCAGAGCACAGACCACCCACAGGATGAACTGCCTAAGAACTCACTCTGCCCTCGGTTGGTGACAACCCTGAAACAAGTTTCCTTCCTCTCTCTTATTACTGCTCTCTCCCCTGTTTACTTGGTATCCAATTTCCCCAGTCCTATTATGCTCCAGCACTTACCTCATCTGACAGTATGGTTTAGCAAGCTAATGCCACACTGTGTAAAAACACACCAAAATAAAACAACAAAAATTGTATGTTTTACCCATTTTGCCTTTAGGCTTCTTCCTTAACTCCAGAAAATCCAGCTGGGGTGATATGTTTTTGGCAAAAAAGTTATGGGACATGTTAAAAAGGAACAAAACAGTCAGTAGCCCAAAATCCCATCCAGAAACTCCTCCAGAGCTCTCACTGCTCATTAAATCAACCAAAATCACTCTCATTTCTTTCTGCAAGGAGCACTCTGGTGTGGTCCAACACCTTCCAACTCTCTTGCTGAAATGAGAGCCTTTGTCTCTTTAAACACCTTCATAATGCACCCAAACCAGATCCCACTCCTAAAAATGGAGACTCTTGGCATCTCCATGAAAGCATCTCCTCCACATCAGCCTCGCCCAGGACTGCACTGCAGAGCTGAGGGCACCTCAGGGCACAGGAAAGAGCAGCCCCGGTGAAAGGGGAGGCTGCCTGCTCAGAGGGCAGAGCGGGTCCCTCTGGGTGCCCCGAAGGTGAGGGGGTTCACAGCTGCTGCCAGCCTTGCAGGAGCTTTGCTGCAGGGCTTGCAGCTGTTCTGCTGGAAGAGGCTGCCCCAGGAGAGGGCCTGTGTTTGGCAGCGCTTTGCCAAGCTGGAGAGGTGCCCGTGTGAATCAGCTGGGGAGACTCAGAGGAGCTGAGAAGCAGCAGCCCTGTGCCAAGCAGCACTCGGTGGGATGCATCCAGCCAGCCCAGGCAGCGTGTAATTCCCATCCCAGCACTCACCAGCGACTCAGGGCGGGTGGCAGCAGCTTGGCTCCCACTTCTGGCTTCCAGCACATGGGCTCTCTGAACTGAAACCAAAGGGAAACCGTCAGGGGAAAAAGTGCTGCTTTGTGACAGTGAGAGCACCCCAGGGTTATCTGAATCAATTTCCTGCTTACGCCAGCGTAGGTAGGGGCTGAGGTAGCTTTCACTTCTGTCTGCTCACAGCTTCCAGCAAGGGGAAGGTGTCCTGCCTTTGTGTGTGCTGCAATATTTCAGCACACGTGTGAACTGTGATGCTGGTTTAAAATAGCAGAGAGCGGCAGGCTCGTGCTGCATAATGATGCTCTTGTGGCAGACACAGTGCACGTTGTAAAGGCATTTTCACTGCAATAGCACACACACAAAACCCCCCCAATCTGTGGAGACTGCAAATCTACACATTAAGGAAAAAAGGATTTCCCTGTGCTGAAATAAATAGAATTAATTCTGCCCACACATAAACAAAAAGGGGTATGAATCACTAGAAGCTAAGCCCAAGTCCTATAAACGGCTACCAATGAGTGGGAGCTCAAAGACAGTGCAGTACAAAGAGCCCCCAGCTGCACCTTCCCACCACTTCAGCATCCCAGCCCTGCCTGCACCACAAGATACTTCTGGAACAACTCTTTCTATGCAGATGCCTTAACCTCACTGGAACTAATCCAAGTGGGAGAATTTTCATTATAAAAATAAACTTTATAAATTGGGAGCTATCCTGTTTTAACTACCACCACATCAAACTGAGCCCAAACATTTTCCAGTAAAATGCTCCACATTTAGAATTGCTTCTTGTTCAGAAACTGAGCAGAACATAATAATAAGGAGAAAAATCAGCATGGGCATGACTTATTAGAATATAAAATTGCATCAACATTAAAAGCCATGTTCAAGCAGCTCTCCTCCAGCACTGCTGCTTGCTATCAACAGCACCACACTCGGAATGACAGAGGCTCTGTGGAACCTCAATATCACATTGAACTACTGTGGACAGATTAACTTCTTCTAGCCACAAAAACATACTTTCTGCAGACAGAATAAACCATTCCTTATGATGTGGCTGCTTTTTTGAAAGAGAGCATGCTTTTCCTGTTTTCTCTCATATGAAGCCAAGCCCTCGTGAGAGGTTACCCCATGAGCTGTGAGTGCACCATTACAGCCAAAACTTCCAGGACAGCAGAGCCAGGCACAGGCACTGGGTGCCACGAGAAGGGAAAATATCCAGGTTATTATCACAGATTTGATCATCACACATGGACAAGAAGACAGGATCCCTGGTTCTGCCACCCAGCAAATGGAGCTGAGAGCCTGGTTCTGCCAGCTTCACTGCATGAGGGGAGGGTGATGCTCAGCCACCCTCCAGGCCTGGGGTATTCCCAGTAAAAAGCACCTTCCTCACTTAGCAGCTTCCGTGTCATACATACAACAAGGCACAGAACAAAGGTTACCTGTCTCTATCTCTAGTTCAGCTCTGTTGCTTTGCCCTAAGACACTTGGTGGGGACAAGTCTTAGAAGATGCCCTGTCCCTCCCTCTAAAATGATCTACCTTTTATGGTAGATCAGAACTGTCTTAGTCACAGTGGGAGAAGTTTTGTCATATTTAGAGGTCTAAGTTCAAGTCACTTCATTGGGAGATAACAGGCAGAGACATGATGGAGGGAAACACATCTTGCATTAAAACAAGTCTCTCCAAGCTGCCTTATAAACTATAAAATTTATAAACAGATTAGCTGCATCCAGTACTTTTGAATTAAAATAACAAAGTTGTATGATTTACTACTTTAAAGCCCTCCAAAACCCCACTGTTTTGAGGACAAGTAATATATGCCCTAACTGAACACACAGAGTGAAAGAGATAACAGTTTGCTAAAGAATGGCTAAAAGAATCTATACAGTGTGAGATACAGATTTAAAATACAGCAAGTGGTATGGAGTGATGTGAAAACAGGGGATGATGACATCTGACATCACTGGGGGATCATCCTTGTCCCTTCCAGCCCAGGAAGAGTTAGAACATCTTGACTGCTGACAACAAAACACACTTGCAGAGTCCCCATGTGGGAGAAGGACCCTGGCTGCATCACGTGTGTCCCTCCAGCACACACTGAGGAGGAAAAGGATCCCCTGCTGCACCAACACAGACCCACTGCTAACACTCAGGGCTCACTCCTGTATCTTCACCTGGCAGCAAGAGAACCTCAGGAACTGCTCTGCTGTTGTCCTGATCACTGCTCTGCTGTTGTCCTGATCACTTAAAAGCTGCAGGGCAGTGACCAGCTGGTACCCAGGAAAGAGCATTTCTAACAGCAACAATTTCCTATTGGATATGTGCCTGAGCACTCCCCCCCAGGGGGTGTTGCTGCAGAGGACAGCAGAATAAACATTTTCTTTTGTGTAGACACCACTATACCATTGAAGTTTCAACTGTAATATTACCTCATCCTCAAGGCACAGTAAAACCTTACTAAGCAAGCATCAGTTTGCTCATCTCTATAGGCAAATTTTCACTAAGCAGAGTAAGACTGTAGGGTGTCCTTTGCATAGATGTACAGTCAAGCATTACAATAAATTCCCATAAGACCAGGCTTCATCAGGGTTTTAAGACACAGGTTACAGCACAGCATTAAAAAAAAAAAATTAAAAATACACTCTTACAACAAATTAAGTATGTCTGGTGCTAAAGCAGCTTTGATTTTACAGCCAGTTTACTTATTTGCTATATTTACAGTTTTCCCTGGAGGTTCTAAAAATAATTAATTAATTAATTAGTTTTACATTATCAAGAAATCTATTTCTAATCAACACAATATTGTTATGCTTTAAAATAACCTCATTCACAGCTGCAAAATAACCTTGTTGTCATCCCTTCTGTTTTATCACCTTCCCAAGCACCAACAGAAGTAAGAAGGCTCTGCCTCTCACATCTAAAACATTGTGGCACCACTTTGCTGGTTCAGGGGGTGAACTTGTTTCCCGAGATGTTTTTGGGTCTGCAACCTTCCCCCAGCCCCTGTGTGCCAAGACCCTGAATAGCCCTTCAAAAATGAGTAATAATTCTGGCAAAGTTAAGCTCCTGGCAGCATTAACAAGACATATTTTGGTGAACCCATACCTGGAAACTGTAGCTGGTCCTCAATGGGAAGAAAATGAGAGAGAGACAGAAAGAGAGAGAGAGAGAGTACCAGAGAGAGCCTTGTGGTTAACGCAGCAGTATGAGCATTTTAAAACAGCAAGGGAGTGGAAATCCCCCAGAGTAGCTTTGAAAAAATCATGTATAAAAATGTTTTAGAAGAGTTAGGATAAAAGGCAAGCCACTGAAAAGTATTTTGCCTTACTGCAGTGATGTAGGGACTGCGGATTTTACCATCTGGAGCGACACAAGGTCAACCAAGGATGTTTCTCACAGTTGGAATCCAAGATACAGAGTAGAATTTTACCTTCCACAAAACTGGCGAGTGATTGATGTGATGAAAGAAAAAGTGCAAGGGAAGCAGGAAACACACAAGGACATGAGGAAACACCCAGGTCCAGTGCACAGCCCTCCACAGCAGCCTCGGCAAAGCCGGGTGGACCCACCCATCGGAGGAAGTGAAGTGGCAGCTCACGGAGGAAGCAGCACCGGCTCGGCCACATCAGCTCATGCCACATACTGCACAGGCATGTTACATTCAAACAGAACCCTCAAATGGAAATAAAATCCATTTTAAGAAAGTAAACATTTTATTTGGCTTTGTAATAACTTAATTGGTCATAAACCCTAATGGTTTTGTAGTCTGAACTCAATTGTGCACGCAGGATTCTTGGCAGCCTCCGTCTCCCTCTTTCTGCATCAGCCTTTCTACCCAGTCCAAAATGTGCTGCCTTTGTGGCAGTGCCTTAGGCTCCATCTCCACTCCCACTCTTTCTTTATCCTCCTCTGCCCTGTTCCTTTGATTTCTGGTCTCTTGTTTCTCCTTTTTATTCCTCCCTTTCCTAAAGTAACCTATTGTATTTCCTCTGAAAGCAATAATTTTTAAGTCTCCTGTTATTTAAAATACTAATTTTCCAAAGAAAGTTTCGATTATCTTTTGTATTTAATGAATACCCTCTTTTGCCTTTTCCCTTTAGCTGAGCTTTCTCCCAAAGCATTTCTAGCCTATTTCAATTTCCATCTCCCCTCCCAGGAGGTATCTCAACCTACAGCATGTTTTCCTGAACCTTCCATGAAGCTCTGGAACAGACAAATCATTGCATCATGAAGTCAGTGGCAAAGGGAAAGGCACCAATTTGCAGGCGTGCTGCTTCTTTATGGGATCAATTAAATTGATTTGAGTTGCATTTCTCAGCACAGCCTGAGCTCCCCTCTGCAGTCAAGCTCTTTAACCCAGAAGGTGTCCTGTCATCCCCGCCATCAGCACTTGTCCTCAGGTTGCTTCCAGGTCAGGCTGTAGACCACACACCACCTCTGACAAGGCTGACACCAGAACAGCACAAAACTTGCACCCAGACTTTTCCAGGCAGCTCTGAGGGAAGGGCACATCCAGTTGGATTTGTTGTGAGGAGGCAGCGCTGCAGAAAGTGCAGTGCTCTGCAAGCACAGCTCTGGGAAGCACCATCTGCTTCTGGGAAGCTTTGGGGAAAACCCCAAATGGAGAAGTTGAGTGGGAGCAGGATCTTAATTTTAAACAGTTTGACTCTGCAGATGAGTAGGGAGCAGCAGGCCAGTGCTACTGTTTATGAGCAGCCCTCGACCTCCTCCAGTGCCAAGCACGGTGCTGAAACCCTGGCCAAGTTTCAAGCAAACTCGAGGGGATAAAGTTGAGTGAGAAGACAGCAACAGCATTTAGGAAACAGAATGAAGGGACAGAAAAACAAAATAAAGAAACAAACAAAAGTTACTGAAAAAAATTAACATTAAGGGACAGAGAGCAGGACAATTATTAGGCTTTAATTTTTTATCTTTTAGTGTACTGAAGCCAAAGAGTGAGTCCTCACTCTTTCTAACAAAAATTGGCCATTACAAATTTTGCAGAACTATGTCTTTGGGGCTTTCAAATTCACATCTCTTTCTCTGCCCTATAGGGACACACTATTCAGGACTTTAGCTGATTTGACCATTCAGTTGGTTTGGCTATGAATATCTGTTCAAGGCACAAGAGATTCTTAGTTTTAATTTTCCACACCCAGACCCTTTGACTCAGTCTTAATAAAGAACTTTACCAGCATCTATACAGAAATCTATGAATCAACTAAATGGTTATTCATCTGAATTACTAGGATGAGCTCAATTTTTTCTTAACACATACATGTGTCTGATGACATGTAGAGACACATCTTTCTAGCCACAGCTGTCACTGAAGATGTAACTGCTAATGTAAAAACCCGGATACTATCGGGGACCCCATGAACTTGCTTTTGGGAAAGTGGTGACAGCAAAGATTGTCATCATTTTCTTCTCTTAAAGAAAAAAAAAATCAACAGGAGAAAGGATGTTATTAAAAAGTCCCTCCTACGAGGACAGGCTGGAGATCTACAGGGAGTAGTGTGGTGCTTTCCCATGGCCACTTCTACAAATGCAGTGGGCAGGGGAAAGCTGTGCTGCTCTGCCTGAGCATGCTGCCACAACATTTTTTTTTGTTTCTCTCATAGGGCCACATTCCAGTTTCAAGCACATGGCTACAGCAGACCAGACTGTGAACCATATGACTTAGAACAGGCCTGACCATTTCATGTCTCACAGCATCTACTTTGGGAAAAATTGCTTTGCAGATGGTTCCTAACCTTGAGGTTTGGTTAGTCACTATGTGGCTTTGCATAATAATAGTAAGTAACTTTTATATTTTGATATAACCTTCTGTAAAGTAAGTTCACAGCAACATACTTACCCATACAGAATCCTTGTATGCAAATGTCAGTATATTACACACAAAATCTTGCTTTATCAATCCCACTCCCAGAGACAAACACACTTAACTACAGAGCACTGGGCAATCCCATATCAAAACCACCGTGGTTTAGGTGCTGACAGTTTCTCATACACTTATGTATTTGTTGCAGTATCAAGCAGGGGAAACTGGAAATTTTTGCAACATTTTTATTAACAATACATCATGACTCAAGTTTCCTCACTTTCCCGAGCCCAGCCACACACCAGGGTAAAGAGGTTAGCTTCTTTCCTGGGCTGAGGGAAGACAGTGGAACAACTGCACACTTGCAGCCCAAAGTGGAACTGATAAGGGTCTGATGACTAACAGTGTGATCATTAACCCTTCACAGTCATTGCCAAGAAGCCTGGACAGAAAAGCCTCAGAAAGCAAAAGAAGAGGTTCTGCAATCTTCACCTCAGGGCCCAGACCCAAGGGCACACCGGCTGAAAGGTGTCCCAGCCAGCTGGGTCCTGCAGCAGCACCCTTGGGCTGCTCTGGCCAGGGGATGAATGCTCCCAGGAACAGAATGTTTGTGAGACAACAGAAACTACTGAATCCCTGCAGCCACCACCAACTCCTGCACAGGATCAGGAGACCAAGAAAATTACAATTCACACAGACTCCCTGAAAAACCAGAGAAAGGAATATCTCTTCCTAGCCAGATGATTCCTGATGATGAATTAGGTGTATTTATGCAAAATCAAAAGGTCAGACAGAGAGCTGAAGAAGACAGAGGGCTATAGGATAACTTAAAGGAGAGCACAAATAAAGTCCAGGAGATGAAGCACCCTACAAGTCTGCACCTGCCCAGTGAAGGGATTTTGCAAAGTGACCCAAGCAATATGAGATGCAGAATGAAGAGCTTCTGACTTGTCCCACAGTTTTGACAGCTCCTGACTTAGGAAGTCTGTGTGGTGAAATAAAGAACTGCCTGGTTTCTGGCACTCACCTGAATGCCTTTTGTCTACAAGAGCAGCTTTCTAGCTTTAAAATCTTGTCCCCTCCTGGCTGTGATTCCTTACCTTCTCGAAACTCCCTAAATACCCTGTGAGCGCCACACGCTTTTCTTTCTTCCTCCAGGGTGTTACTCTGAATCTTATCTTTCAGCAGCTTACAACTCCTCAGTTTCTAACCCTAAAGTTTCCTGCCCCATACTCACAGATGTGCCTTATCACCACACACCATCTTCCTGCACAGGCTGAACTCCCAGCCTCTGCTCTGACATCTGGGCTGTGGATGATGACCAGCCTGGGGGTAGCATGATGGCCACAAGCTTCCCCCACAGCCCTTCCCCTGCACAGCCCTTGTCCCAACCTGACACAACCAGACCCTGTTCCACTCAGCTCCCTAACCTTCACCTCCCTCTCAGGCTTCAAGCGTTAGATCTTCACAATACCTCACCAACTTCTCCTGCTTCGTGTCTCTGTACAGTATTTCTTGTCTACTAACACAAATAAAACCATCATACATCACCATCATCCTCTGGTTTTCATGAAATCAAGGGTTTGGGTTGGAAGGGACCTTAAAGATCATCTTGTTCCAACCACCTGGCCATGGTTCCACTTAATCAGGTTGTTCAAAGTCCCATCTAGCCTGGTCTTGAACACTTCCAGAAATAGGGAAAACACTAATTTCCAAACACTCGTTTCTCTTGAAATGTAATATTTTACTCATTTTCCCACCCTGCGTGCTGCCACAGGGATCATTTTTCTAAGCCACTGCTACAACCACATCACCTCTCACCATCCCTACACTTTCCCACTGCACCAAAACTTCTTCACTTTCAAAGCCTCTTCTGGTCTCCCTCCACTTGCCCCTGCACCACCTCCAATGATATAAAGGTTTCCTCTCTGTTC
>VZTB01015641.1:42478-68998 GCA_013397245.1 Thryothorus ludovicianus | reverse complement strand
TCAGCCTCAGGAAAAGCTGGAGGTTCACACGTTTAGCAGGATGACTGAGCTGTATTCAGTGCTGTTCACAGTGCAACGCTGCTGACTTCTCTACAACTTCCCTGGCATTATGAAACATCTCCAAGCACACTATTTCATGATGTCTGGCTTTGCTTTTGCCTGACAACCACATTTCTGCCTGGACTCAGCTGTAAATTCAGTCTATTCCTTTCTTTTGCTGTAAGGAGGCACAACACAGTCCTAGAAACCTCCATCCCAAACTATTCCATCCTAAACCCTGCAAATCTTCTCTGTCCATACACAAACTCCCATCTCCATGAGCTNGCCAAGCACACTATTTCATGATGTCTGGCTTTGCTTTTGCCTGACAACCACATTTCTGCCTGGACTCAGCTGTAAATTCAGTCTATTCCTTTCTTTTGCTGTAAGGAGGCACAACACAGTCCTAGAAACCTCCATCCCAAACTATTCCATCCTAAACCCTGCAAATCTTCTCTGTCCATACACAAACTCCCATCTCCATGAGCTGCTGGTTTGTGTTCTGTTTTTGATGCATGGTGAGGTTCCCAGAGTAAAGAAAAATCCCAACACTCTAAGGATGAAAAAAACCCCAAGGACAAAAGCACCTAATTCCTTTTGCTCGGGAGCAACAAATTAAACTGCTTTACTATGATGTGCAATGTTTAGTGATTGTTTTATTAAATGCAGAAATACCTGCTCAACTTCGTACCCATTCTGATTTAAAGTGCAACAATTAAATCTGATAGTTCTTGTACATCCATATTTTGCAAGTGCTGTTTCTTGAATACATGTTGTTCCGATTATGCCTTGCATTTGTAAAATTTAATTTTTTAGTACCGTTTTTCTTTATTAACTAAAATAAACTGTACAAAAAGCTGTAGAGTTACATTAGCTTTGAACAATGTAGGATACACGTTCTCTGCCAAACGTTAGTGTGCAAACATTGTACATTTTTTAAAGTGACAAAATTAAGCCAACCTTGAAGTCAGAGTTCATTACTACATTACAAAACAGGAGACCAGATATGGCAAAAGAAAATTCCCACTGAAATCAACACCATTGTATAATTTTATTTCTAATTCTTAAAAAAATATAAATGAATTTAGAAGAGAATCACAGTATAAGGGCCCTAACATATTAGACCATTACAAGGTACATAAAAATAGAAGACACAGATTTCTTTGAAACTTTAATCCTTTGATTAAGCAGCAAGCATATCACTCTCCAGGCAAACACTGCTTAAAACAAACCCTACCCCCCGAAACAGGACGTGCAAACTGTATGCACATATTCTGCAAAGCACACAATAAAGACATTTTGCTATGTACATACTTATTTAGTACTACAAATGCTAGGAGTTCCCTACTGTGTGCTACAGTGTAGGTAAATTAAGAAATACTACCCTACCTATCTCTGACCCTCCCTCCCCCCTTCAAATACAGCACCTTTGCCCAGTTATAGAATATTTAAACAAGATTAAACGGAATTACAATGTACTGAACAGTTTCATAGCAGTTGGTGGTGGCCAACTGTACTGTAACACCCAACATTCTGCATACTGAAGTCTATCGACAAGAGACAAGACAGAAATTAGCAGATGTACAATACACACACCTGGGAGACTCAATGCTTAAAAGTAACACAAAAAAAAAAAAAGAAGAAAAAAAAAATCCTGAAGATGAATCTTACCACTGTTAACAACTTAAACTGTAAAAATGTACCATCTTGGTTTTGTATTGGTCTTAAAGACCAGAGAGCAGCCAGATTTGTGTGTAGCTGGTGAGGGCACACCACAGACTCATGACACCCAGAACACAAGTTTCCATGACCACCAATTCCTTGGTGCTCGTTTTAAAATTCTACTTCCCTTAGAGGGTCATCTGATGCTCACATAGTGGCTAAGCACCTACTCTGATGCAAAAGAAAATTTGTAAGAAAGACCTTTTGTAAGACACCTCAGCATACCAGTGAAAGTTCTTCAGAAAAAAAAGAAAATCCCTCAAGTTTGATCTGAGAATATTTTAAAATGAAGAACTAAAACATAAAGGTCAACGCTTTAATTGCAATGCAGGTTACAACTAACAAACTTTAATACTAGATTTTCAAATGAAATAGAATCTGATAGTACAAGAACTTCCCTTTGCACATTAAAAAAATTACTTTATTTAGCTGCTAAATTGATCATTAGACCACCCAATCTATCTGTGAAAAAACCTAGGGAGAGCACACCCCATTTGCATAAAAAGTCTCGCTTTAGTCAAGGGCAAATCTAGTTAATAACAAAAAGGAGTTGAAAAGACTTAGACACCATTTCATATAAGCAAAAAAACCTTTTAAAATAGTACGACAGTAAACATGAATATTATTACATAATCAAGAATGCATTATTTTTCAATAGATTAATTCAGATCACACAGTTTGAAACAGTGCTACTCATATTGGGAGCCTGGTTTAATTGGAGGGTAGAGGCATCTGCTTTTACAGAAAAAACCCAAAAAACTCCACACCCCAAAACACTGCTAGGCATCATCAAGATTTCAGATGAGAATGCAGTGAAATTAGTTTGTTTCAAACCTCTATAATTTGGAAGCAATATTAATATCTAAATGCAGGTTTTACTGAGTCAGTAAAATAAACACCCTCGAACTTCCCCAATACTCTTAACTCATGATATCAACTTTGCCAGAAATATAGCAGGAGTCAAGAGATAATCACTTAAGACAGGGTTGGAGTAGGTAACTACTCTCATGATACTCTACCAGCACCACCAGCCTCTACACTTCCCTCATTAATGCTCAAGCAAGGTATCAGTGATCTAGCATACACGAACTGCAGACAGCCATTCTCAGAGGAATGGGATTTTACTGTACTGACATTAGAAGAATTAGTGGAATAACAAATTAAATTAATATTCTTTGCTAGATGGTTCCTCTCCTGTCATCCCCCTGGGTGGTGGAAGCTGCTGCCACTCTATCCTGCCCAGCCCACAAGACAAGGCTGCAGCAAGAAACTGGACTCCTGCTTCCAGTTAAATTCTGTGAGTAGAACACGGATGGGATTTAATAAATTTGGTACAATAGCTCACTGAGTCTTCAGAATACTCTGAAAGAGGAGTATTTAATAAGCCAGTACCTTTTAAAACAAGCTAAGATGTTCTGGGAAAAACATGAAGAGAAGACCCACATTTTACAAGTGTGTGAAATGCTTCTGCTGTTACCTAAACAGGGCCAAACATTCTGAACCTAAAGCCACCATTTTCTTTCACTTAAAGGAATAAAAAAAAAAAAAATTAAAAAAATTCACACACACAAAAAACCTCAACACTACATTTAAGTCTCCTACAATATTATCTATTTCTAGATTTGCCAGACTACTTTCCCGTAGTTAGATGCTTGACTATAAAGAACTGTAATAAAATAAATAGAGTAAAAATCAGTTAAACAAAATCCTGGTGTGTCGAACATTTATTCATTTAAGAAGTTAGCTTCCTTCAACAGTTATTCACACAGAGGAGGGCTGCAGTGTAGGCATTGTTCTGCTGTACAAATCTTCGGCATAAAAATATTTTTATACAGGTGGTCATTGACGTCGTTCCGTTTCTAGTTCTTAGCTCGCTCCTCTGGAAAACCGGGCTGATTCCTGCGAAGGCTCGCTCTTTTCTCCCCTTCGTTATTTGGGAAAAAAAACACAAAAAAAAAAAAAGAAAAAGAAAGCACATGGATACAATTTTCCAGAAGTGGGAGTCAGCACAATCCTGCGTTCGTCTCCTNCGCGGGCCGCGGCGGGACGAAGCGCGCCTGCTGCTGCAGCGGCGGCGGCTGCCGGTGCAGGGCAGGGGCGGCGGGCAGCGCCGGGCGGAGTAACGGGGGCGGCTGGTTTAAGGCTGCCGTGGGAGCGGCAGGGGCCGGGGCGGAGGCCTGCGCTGGAGGCGAAGGGCCTAAACACTGAGTGGCCGGAGCGCTTTGTGCCTGCACGAAGGACAAAGACAAGAGCGCGTGAACGGCCGTCCCGGCCAGGGCGCGACGCGGTTGGGCTGCCACTGGCCACTACACAGGAAACAGCATTTAAAAAAATATAAAACCAAAGAACTGAGAGGCTACTGAAAAGAAATCACCAACCAAAACATTATAGACAGCAGAACTAAAAATATTTACGAGGCAAGTCTTCTTCTAGAACAAGAAGTGCATTTTAACGCTAAAACAAATGCGATCGTCACTATCAAAGGTGCAGTCCTGCTCCCAGCTGGTTAATGACATTGGCTGAAGTTCTATGCATCATCATTCTTTAGAATGTGGTTTGCCACTCCACACCAGTTAACCTTATATTTTATCACTATATAAAATGCTGTTCCTCAACCCATGCTTACTTATTTCTGGTACACAAAACACACCTCATCTTCTTCATCAGTGCTCTTTCCTGATGGCACATTAGAAGTATTTTTTGTGTCCTCCCCTAAAGCAGAAGCATCACCATTAGAAGCCAGGGTTCCTTGTTCCGCTTCCCATTCCTGCAATACCTCCTCTAAGTTAAACCGACGCCTGTAGTTTACAAAGAAGTTCTTCACTTGGCCAACAGTCTTGTTGCCAATTACATCTGCAATAGCTTGAAAATCTTTACCATATTTTCGGACACCTGGAAGGCAAAGTAAATAACATAGCTGTGAAGAATCAGTCAGACACAGCTACGTGTGATGTATTTATAGAGAGAACCTATGGGACCCTGCAAACCGAGGACTCGCTAATTAGGAGAACTCAATTAAGAGAAGGCCTCAATTTCCATTAAAACAAAGTAATTTTTAATAGCACAGCTATCAACATACAAATCAAGAACTTTTTAATAAAGTCATTACCCATTCCTCTTAAAAGATCCTGGCTTACTCACCAAGCCTCTCAACCTAAAACCACAGAGATCTGGCCTCTGAGAAACACAGTGCATCTTTCAGCGTGCTCACAGCACGGGCAGAAGCCCAAGACCAGCTCAAGAGGGGAAGAAGGCTGACTGAGCATGTGTGAATGGCTGCAAACAGAATAACATGCTACAAATATCAAGGGACAAACACTGATAGCTCCTACAGGTTCCCTCCACATCAGCTACCTGCAGATGGTTCTTTCCCACAGCCAGCGGGGCAGGAGTGGCAGAGGGCAGAACAGGGGGGCACAGTTCAGTACTCACAACACACTGCTCCCTCCTGCACTTGTGACATGCTCTACTCAGCCTACACAGAGCAACTGGCAAATGTTCACCCCACAAAGTCTGTTTGAAGCTTTCATTCACCATTCGAACCAGGTAGAACCATCTGGAGGTTTGAGACAACCACCTTGGAGAACGTAAATGTATTTAAGCTGCTGGTGTAGCTTAAACAGCCCAGCATAAGCCTCTAGGATTAAATCTCCTACTGATAAGCAGCATGACAGGTGATCTTTGCATTGTTCTTCTCATTAATTTTTGTACAGACAGCAATAGTCACTTTTGTTTATGAAAACAAAGTCCTCATAACCTTTTTTTCAAAACAAAACACACTTCAAAGGAAAATCCCAAAAACTTAAAATGTAGTTCTAAAACTACATTTGCATATAACACAAAAAACTGAGTGCAACATTCCATAGTTTCTAAAATAAAATTTGAATTATGATAAAAAGTATACTGATTTTGTTATATTTAGGATATGTATCTAGTTTATCCCCCCTCCTGCTTAAGAAAAAAAAAATCCGCAACCTCTCCCACCTCCTAGAACACAGCTTTTAGCTGCACAAAGTGTATTTTTAATTACAAGGGTCAAAAAGTTCAGAGACTTGAAGAAATAAACTAATTTTGTTCTAGAGTGAGTAACCAGAAGGCTCTTTTTCTTTGCTGTCAGTTATGTGTGAGTGAATTACAATTTGACTTCTCCTGTGAAGCTCCTGATGGTTAAACTCATCCGGAACATATTATAGTTCTTAGAGGGCAGGCATTCTTTCTCATTACAGGAAAAGAAATTTATGCCTGATTTCATGCCTCACTTCAGAAAATGAAGCAAAGTGTTCAGAAAGTGAGAGTTGTTTCAAATCTGAAAGCTATGTTTCTTTTCAACCTAATTGTGAAGAGTGTGACCTTCAGTTTGTTCTGCTCCTTTCTACTTTCCTTGTTATTAGGCACTTCTGATGTGGTAATGCACACACCCTGCAATTTAAATGAGAAGTTCACCTCCAGGATAGTAAAAATTCTGCAGTTGAAGCTAATGCTTCAGCTGTCACAAGCCCAGCTACATTATTTAGTATGCTTTTTTTGGGGAGTACAAAAGAACACAACCCTCCTGATTGCAGGAACCTTGGAAAGATTTCAGAGCCTCGTGGGAGGGCACGGATCCAGGCAAAGCAAAGACAGGGATTTGGCTCTGTGCTTTATCAGCTGTACAAGGTATCAGCTATACTCCTTAAAAGCTGTGTGTGACCACAGAACATTGCCTCCAGTATTTTAATATTCTTTGTCTGCCCTACCATTACCACCCCTACTGATTTATAATGAACATGAAATGTCCACTGCAATATATCTAACATCCTGTACAATTAATCAAGTGAACAAGGTGCCCAGCAGAACAAAGCACATTTCTGTTAGAAAACTAATATAGACTTTTAGTGATTTCAGCTTTTTCTGTTACTATGCTGGCTACACTTCTTTCCTCCCTTAATCTGCAAAACAACTGAGCCTGTTGGTTATTTTCAACTCAGGTTGTCAAAAATAAGGCCTTAAATCCTACTTCCAAGCAAACAGCTTGAAAACAAGGTGTTCTTGCCTTCACTGAGAGCCCAACTCTTGGAAAAAAAAAATCTAAATAAAATTTCCTTAGTTTAGCTACACACAGCACTACTCATTTTGGATTTTTTTCAGTGTTGTTACTACTGCTCTACCACAATGAGGTATTAAAAGCCTTTCAAACCACGTAAGAAATAGAGAAAATTCACTGTGTGTTTATGTATAAGATGATGGCATATCTCTAAGAGTTGTTGCTAAGCCACCATCCCTGGTGCACATTACTTATGCATCCTTATACAAATTCAGTGCTAAACACCCCCAAATTATTTTTCACGCGTTCAATCTGTTATTCCATAGAAAAAATTTTATTAGGCTGATGAAAGTGAAGCTCAAAAAGGAACACTGCACAGCCTCACTTGACACGTATGAATGGTTTTCTCCCAGCTCCTTTGAAAGCAGCCCAGCTCACAGGCATCCTTCAAGCTCTTCAGAACTTCACCCAGCTGCAAAGGTACACTGGAACACGTGCATGCTCTTGATTACAGCATTTTATCTTGAATGTCTCTCTTGGAGAAACTCATAGATCCAAGTTTGATGCTATTTAGGCTGCTTAATGTTGTACAGCACAGCAAACACAATATTAATCAGGGTGCAAAGGAATATGATACAGCACCACAATGAGGCAGAAATAGTTAACGGGAGCTGCAGTTCCACTGTGATGGGATTACAGTGCTCCTGGCAACTATCTCAGGTAGAGTTAGATCCTGACTGTCCCAACTGTTTTCCCCTGCAACGCCATGAAAGTCATGCACTGCTTTTCAATGCAAATTTTGTTGTCTTGAACAAGTGTTAAAAACATTTTTGCAATTGCATTTTCATGGCCAAGATCTTAGTCTGAAAATGCGATCGTGCTTATCCATTTCTGTACATAGAAGTTTGTAATTTAAGAACACTAACTGATGAACTAGCCCATTACATTCAACAGCTATTCAAAGCTGAACTGTTACCTGATAATTTATACTGCAAATATATTGGCTTAGAGATCGTAAATCTGAGTCTACAACCCCACTGCAGGCACCCACACTGCTTTTAAGATTACACACAGCTCTATTTTAAGATAAGTTTTCTCATTACCTCTTCCTTAGTTACTGGCAATCCCTTGAGATTAGCCTGCAGATAACGAGTTTGTTTATGAAAAACAGTACCAAAACTATATTACTGCAGATTATATTTACAATTTTCATGGTTAGATTTACTGTCCGAATTCAAGTGAACAAATCATGTAAGTGCCACCTACCTGTTTAATGCTTATGATTTCTGTAAAATTATTAAAAACATATGCCAAAATATACCAATACATTTAATGAAATAAATCTATTTTAAAGTGTACAAACAAAATGTCCCCATGTTCAAGTCAACTTTCAAGTCCAAGCCTAATGCACATTATGGAAGCTTTCAGTAGAGCAACTGTGGCTACTTTTTGAAAACAAAGCCTGGGAAAAAGACTGGCTCAACACTCATGGCTCTCTTATGCTTAGGGTCCACTACCTCAAGCAATTGCTTTGAAGCAAGAAATCAGGATCCTTAGCCTGAGGGATGGGAGGTTAATACCTACAGTACCCTCAGAGAGCAAGTAGTAAGGGAGGGATAATTAGAACATTTTGTTCTTGTCATTAGGATTCTCTCCCATCTCCATTTTATTTTGTAACAAGGGAAAGGGGCCATAGAGGAAACAATACTTATAATAAGCACATGTCTATGAAAACAGATTTCTTCCAGAAGGCCTGATTTCTCTCCCCACCCTCAGGGCTGACTTCCTTTACAAAACACAGAACCATCCCTAGAGATCAGAAGACTAGAGCTCCTCTCCAAGGAGTCACCACCAACTCTCACTCTCTTTTGCTCAGGCTCTGGTTTATTTGTCTTGTTGGTCACAGAATGCCATAGCTTAATGAGAACTGAATGTATTCTTATCACTTCCCAAACTGTTGCTTAGTGAGAACTGCAATAACTAAACTCTGGAAAGGCAAAATGGTTTGAATCCTTTCCTTTTAAGGTAGGCACAATGACCCTGGATTTTCCCCCACTCTAAGCCTTTTACTTGCTAGGCTATCACACTAGAGACAGGCATCTCCTTCAGTTGCATCTGGGAACAAATACTGAAGTACTTGGCAATAGTGAAAGAATGAACTTGGGACAGTTTGGAGGTGCAAATCCAAGACTAAGGCACGTGAGTTGAAAGGTGTGATTTATGACACATCATGTCTTTCTGCATTTCCACTCCCACTTCAAAACAACCTAACTTTAGGTTCAGTCATCTGACTAATAAACAAGTACCAGGTATGGCATACCTGACAACTTTACAATGATATCCTAATCCACTGACTGTTTTATGCTACAACTCAGTCTCTCATTTTCAAGGTGAAGAATACAGAGGAATAAAGCAGATAGATATAACTGAGCTATTATCTTTATAAAAGATGATCCACATAAGTGAGTCAATACATGCCTTCAGGACAGCATCTCCAGATATTTCCCTTACATGTTCCTTAATTTGGCAGTGCATGCTAATACAAGAGTCAGTTTTCCTTCATATAAATGAAATAAATGTATATTAGCTGTATGAATAGTCTACCAGAAAATGCTGGGGTTTTAGTCCAGTAAGAGCATTAGTTAAGCATCCATATCCAGCTTCAGACTCTTAAAAGGCCTGATGGGTAGATACCTGCCCAGTATTCCCTCATGAACAGAGAAAAGCAACAGTGAAGCAGATTTACTTCTGCTTTTTCCTACTTTAGTATACTGGAGATGTCTTAAATGCTTCAAATTTTTTTACTTTAACTATTGCTTTAGTCTTCCACATTAGAGAAATTAATATAAAATAATTTAGAAGATGAGTGAAGGGACTTTCTGGTACTAATACAGCTGTTAAATCCTGGTTAGCTTTTCTCTTTGAAATTTAACATGGGTAACAGAAAGCCTCATGTGTTACTTGAATAAATACCCTAAATATCCTCAATAGTTTTGCTGCTTTCCTGGTGATCAGATGAAGTTTAGCTTTGCATTAGAGGGAAATACAAATATAAGCCTAAGCACCTCTTAAAATGCTTTACATCAGATTTCAACTTGCTGCTACTATTAACATACCTTGTACTGCAAGAAGCTGCTCTTCTGTGGTCCAACGGGCATTGATTTTCTGATTAGACTATTAAAATTAGAAAAATGGCACAAAGATCATTAAATTGTTTCAACAGCTGCAAAATATCTGAGCATCATTGTGTTTTACTTGCACTACATTTTGAAAAATAGGTAAAAATCTCTTGCTTATAAGCCATAAATTTATAGTTTAAGATTGTTTTCACGCAGAGGAAATAGTGCTTATGGATTTGAGCTTAAAACTATGCCAGCAGTTTTTCCTCTGTTTTATTGCAGTTCTTAGTATCAGCTATAGAATAACTTATGCACAAGCTAATGATCTTTATGCAGACAGAATTTGAATTTCTAGTAACATTTATCTAAACTATTTGGACTTGGTGTTTAGAGCATTTTGCATTCATGTTATATTTCATATCCAAGCCTTTAAAACAAGCAAAACCAGACTTCAGTAGTAACAGATCATTCATTTTAGATGCCAAAATGTATATAAAGTCATGTTTTCAGACAGAAAACCATTTATTACTGGCAATCTACATTACCTATTTTTAATCCAAAAAGCCCCCACGTACCAGGGCTCAATTTCAGCTCCCTATTATTGTGAACAGTCATGATATTTCAGTTTTTTCTGCTTCTTTTTTCAACCAGTTGCCATTAAAAAAAATCCTACCACCAATTCATTGTAAAGAAGCCAGACTTCCCCCTGCATGTAATTTAATGGGTCCTGTTTAAGCTACTGCTGTAGTGCAAACACATTTCTGCAGCTTCCCACTAATGTGAGTGCAAGGCCACAAGTTTCAGTATTTATTCTGATTTACCTCAGGAGGTTTGAATTCTTCAATCCCGCCTTCCATTTTCTGTTTAAGTGCACTGTTTACTTGCTTAGCATTTTGAACCTTGGTCAAAAACAACAAAGTTAATCAGCTCCACAAAGAAAGTTGGTCACTTTACACATTTATCTTCACTAGGATTGCCACAAGTGTACCTCCTAAGTTAGAAAGAGAAATATTATGGTTTAAGGCTTCACTACTTTTAATTGTTTAAAAAAAAAATTAAAAAAACAAAACACATCACAGTTTACTATGAAGAAAAAAAAATATTAAGCCAGTCTTTCAAAAGAACAGTTTGTCTGCAAGAATACTAAAAGCTGTTCATAACAAGTAATTTTTGATGAGGATGCATAGGTTCTTGAAGAATTAATGTTCTAAACATAAAATTTCATTCTTAGAAATGTGAGATGTATTGCATATTAATTTATTAACTTCTTCCTTCTAAAAAAAAAAATAAATTCATCAGATGTTTCCAGATAGTTCCTTCTGACAGATGCTTTTTATTGACCTGAGATCATTCTGATTTTCTTTAGGGGGGGATTCTTGAAATTATTTAAAATATTTCTTAGGTTATAAAAAGGACAGATCTTCCAAATTGTACATATACACATCTATGAACCACTTAAATCTGACACTGATGCACATAAGGTAACATAGGTAAGAAAATAGTTTTGCATACTATGGTGCACAGCTATTACAAGGGTTCCTAAGTATGGACACAAAAGCAGACAACTCAGTGGGAGACTCCAAAGGCTGCATCTCTGAGATCACTGCAAGAAAAAAAAAAAGAGAAACACAACCTCAAGGCTGTAACTCACCTACACTTAGGCTAAAGAGTGAAACCCACCTATGCTATATTTAGCCCCAGACTCCTGCTGTGACAGAAAGAAGCTTATTTCTCCTGTAAAAGAACATAAGGGAGCAAAAACCCCATGAAAAAAATCCTTTATTCACTCCATAATTTTGCAACATGGCAGCTCTATAAGGAGGCAAAAATTCCAGAAGATAAGCCTTGACTCTGTAGCCCCATTGCTCCTAGAAAGCAAGCATGCACATGACTACTGTACCCTTAGAAGCTGAATAATTACATGTTTCAACTTTAAATGCCAAAATTTAATTTCTTCATGCAAAGGACGCAGGCAGTTTTCCTCTTAAAGGTGAAGACTAAAAAGCTTTGCTAAATTTAATAAGGAGTAGAAAACTTATCAATTCAAACAGAGAAATAACTAGGTCCATGATTTCCATACACCTCCCATACTTTCACAGGATGTGGGAAAGGACATCCAGAAAAACAGCTATAATTTAAAGCATAACAAATGTAACTTCCTCTGCTCCATTGGTTTCATTTTCACTTTTCAAATACATCCTTCCAACAAAGCAAAAAAAAATAAATTCAAATCAAATGTGAATTTTGATTTTTCCTGTCCCCAAATCTGTAGCACTGTTTTAATGCTACGCTTTTCTTTTTATATGTAAAAAATCATCTTGCTTCATTTTATCCAAAAGAGCAGATGAACGTAAAAAACAAAACTGAAGAACAGCTACTGTCCAGCATTTGTGGTGATAACTGTGGAACAAAATGAGGAAGACTCACATTAAAGAAGTTTCAGAATCTTCACAGATAATCTTCAAAACCATTACAATCAGAACAATCTGAGATGAAAAAAAAACAAAAAAACAAAACCAAGACCAATAACCCATGGTACCTGTCGCTTTAACGAGATTAGTTCCATATCCAGCTGTCTAAGAATTGTGTTGGCTGCATTGGGACTACAGGAAACAGCTATCACATCTTCCTGGGTCAGGTACATGCCTTTGGGTGGACGGCATTTGGAACGCTGGGAATGGTGGCGATGCTGCAAGCTCTGATACTCTCTTCTACCCAGACCTATTTTGCTGGTCTGAACAGGCTGCTCATTATTGCCCTTTAATTTACAAGAAATAAACCATTAAAGAATAACAGTACCTTGTACACAACTTCACTAAAAAGAATGAAGTATCAGATAGCATTGTAATGTCGTATTTAGGACAAATAAAACTTAAGCTAACATCCTCCCTTTGCATGTTCTATCCAGCTAAGTCTTGTAGGTGAGTTGATGGAGCATACCAGTCATCTGGTGGATAAGCCTGCATTAGTCTAAGAAAGGTCAGTGTTCAAAAGTTCTTTTTAACATGGTCAAAAATACAGTAAATGTTATGGAAATCCCAGTCTGAATACTGTGACAGAGGGCAAACATTACGGACCTCTTAAGTATACAGAAGTAATACACATGTATGTATATTGTTTTTAAAACAAATAACCAGTGACTTTACACATTTATTTCTGATCAGATATGAAGAATTTGGGCAAAGATTAAAGGAGAAGAATGACAAAGTCAACCAGGCCAGGCAAGAATGCCAAATTACATTTCTCCCTGCAGAAAGAGAATGTACTGTTTGGTTGGGGGTGACAGGGAGGGCTGATTTGAGATTTGGAAGAGACAGTATGGACATACCCCTGCAGCCATTACAAAAACCTGTGTAATTTAGAAAACATGAGTCTTTCTTATCTGCTTCTTTGGAAAGGAAATGAATGGCAAAGAGGAAATGAAATCTTTGTTTTGATGTGTTTGAGCACCTAAACATTTCAGCTTTGTTTTCAATAGGGATTGCTGCACAGCTTCCCTGCGTGTATGGGACTCCCCCAGAGCAACTGAGTAGCTCCCCTGTAGCTCAGGAGCAGAGACACAAAAACTACTTTCTCTGCAATGATTTACTAATTCAAAGCAATGCTAAGTACCGGAACAGAAAGAAAATTCAGGCTTTTCCCTACTTCAAGCAGCTCCCTACTGCTCCTCCCTGCATGTGAAGAGGAGGTGGTCATCTGATCACAGTGACTGCAAAACCAAGTGCAGCAGCCATTATTATCATTATTATTATTTTCTGTAGTAGCAATAGTACCGAGAAGCCAACAGAGTCATATTTTACTACACTTGACCTTGTGCCACATTCTCTTCCCCAGCTAATACATCTTAATCCAGCCCACAGACTTCATAGAGGCCACCTTAAAAGCACTTAAGATATGTGCTCTTCCTTGGAAAATTGATGTAGAGCATTACATTTTTGACATCTAAAAATTTCACGTATAAGTTTACTTCTGCTCTGCTTATACTTATTTGGGTTTTGGTTCTGCATTGCTTTTTCAGTATGAAATTGCAGTTCCTGTGTATTCAGTCTGAATTTAAAGTGAAAATATTCTCTCAAAATTTTGTCTTGCCAAGATAGAGTTTAGGTTATATTTATCTGGTAGCAGAAAGTTTCCAGTGCTCTGTGTGTTCAAGCAGCCTACTCAGTTTATATTTTACTTAAGAAGTGAAAGTACGCAAATCCTACCAGAACTATTAGATCACAAAATTATCTTGAGCAGATCCAAATAGCTCATCAGAAACTACAAACCTATCTGTCCTGTTCCTAGAAGTCTATCAACACACTACTTACATTCTGGACTGCATGTCATGATTCAAACTATAACCAAGTAAATTGAGCAAAATAGCCCTTATTTAGACATGGCTAAGGCAGCAACTCCAATTATTAGATTGCAGGGACATTGTTAGAACAGCATAAAAGTAAAAAGGTACATTATCAGACCATGTTACATTTCAAGTACTATAAAACATCCCCATGTTAAAAAAATAATCTCAAACTCTTTCATTGCAAGGGATAACTGTCCCTTTTTTCCCCAAGGCCAGTAGATAAAGGGATACATTGAAGGTCACTGCAAAGCTCAGAACAGAAGCTAAACTTATCAGTCTCTTACTCAATATTATTTTTGTGAAAAGTGCAAAGTTTTATTCAGTCCTAGGTACCACTTCATGGGAGTGCTGAAGTTTTGCATAACCTCTCCTCTCACTCTTAAGAAGCATAAACCAACTGATTTAGGAAGATCACAAATGCTTAAAGTTGATCAAAGAAACAATTAAACACACACTTTAATGAGTTCTTCTTGTCTTGTTCATAGACAGCTTAATGTTTACAACAAGAACTCATAAAAACCCTAAAACTTGAACATACCCTGAACATAGCAGTAATCTGCAGCACTAACAGTAAGTGCTCATTAGGACAAAAATGTTTTTCCTCTACATTTATTAGTAGAAAGCATCTCAGTAAAACCACATATTAGTTGAAACGCATCACCTCACTGTGGCTTTGAACAAACAACAGGAGTTGTTCTTTGAAAAATGTAATTTAATTTTAAAATTCAAGGAAAACATTTTGATTCGAATAATTCACAACCAGTAAAACTGTAAACATATTAACAAGACTGAAAGAGGACAAATACCACCTGTTTCACCAGGTTGAGAGAGGATATATCTCTTAAAAACTTGAAGATCTCTCAGGACACAGTGGAGGTACTGAGAGATACATTTACGGCCACAAAATAGCAAAAATATATGATACAATTTTGTTTCAATGAGAAGTCATCAAGATCTTGGCTACTTAAAGACCCTGGGAGTTCAGCAGGATGAAACCTAAATCTCTGTACTACAACTCAGTCTTCACAGAAACACATTCACTGAAAACAAACAAACTGACATTCACCATTAAGTTATCTGTTACCTCCTTTTTGGCTTCTTTTTTGGGATCATAATCACTATCATTTCCATCCATTGGATGAGCTTCTTCTACGTCATCATCACTAAAGACAGACAATAAAAAACTGGTCACTTTATTACTTTTTAAACCCAGATATAAGTATGTACCAGGATAAGAGCGTTATCTACTTGAATTTAGCTATTCTGAGCATATGGCATCTCAAAATTATTAGTAGTTTTCAAAAGACAGCTGTTATAAGCATGATTTTCTATATGAAATTCCAGTAATTATTATGACAAACAAGCAATCCTAAACCATAGTTTCAAAGTTACTTTAAGCAGTGCTGGTACTGCTGCCAAGAATTTTGGTGTCACCTTTCTTCAATTCAACCACTTGTGTCAGTGTGAACACTTCTGTGGCCAACTATACACCAAGGCTAGAAATAACCCTTCATTTGCCCCATTAGTTTTAATAGACCAATTTTCAAACCACTGCACCAGGTGAATAAACCCTTGCTGAAGTCAGTGGGGAGCACGGGGCATATGATGGGAAAACATGGGACTGCTTTTTCACCAATGCACTTAAAATCTAGCAGTTTAGGGGAGGGAAATGAAACCTACTGAATTAAATCAAAGAGGAAAGGTTAAAAAGAGAACAGTCAATTTAGAGCCCAATCCAGTCACTCTGACAATATAATTTCTGAATAAATTAATGCAAAAACAAACTAAAATTTCTAGTTATTACCAAAGTGCTATATTAAAAGCAAACTGATTTTAGCTTGTAATTTTTCAGAAATAGGATCATTAAACAAGCATATGAACTTTAGATTTCAGGAGTCATTGAAAATAACATATAGTTAAAAATACCCTTCTTGCTCCAGTTAAGGCAATTTTCTATGGATATAAAATTACAGCTTCCAACATAAACATAGATTATGTTACTTATACATGCTACACATACTACCTTTTAAAAAGTGCAAGCTAATTACTAAGTATGCTGAGGACAATAAAATTTTAATTTTATAGTAACTGTGAGAAATGTTATTCCCTTCTATGCAAGACAACAAAACTACTCTGAGCTCTAATCCTCTCTCACTGACAGCAGTTCTAAGTCTCCTAAAAAGAGATTTTATACAGTTTTGTTATAAAACAATGTGTAGGTATTCTAACTGCTTCAGCTCTTTATAGGGGTTGAACTTCCAGTTTTATTTGCATATTAGTTCAAAAACCAAAATAAAAAACCAATCCCAACCCTCCCCCCCCACAAAAACAATCTCCTGCACAGACAGTAATAGATTTCAGTGTTTAAATCCTTGTTTTTACAGTTATCCATTAAAACACACCCATCTCTTATTACAACTCACACAGACTGGAGTGATAAAGTTCTTAAAGCACTTAAACCCCTTGCTAAAAATCAAAGATACCACAACAGCAGCTCAAACCTGAAACACATGGTTCACACTGCAGCAATGGCTAGAAATTACTGCACATCTCTGCTTAGGAAGATTTCAGTCTCTATTTAGCTACTTAAGAACATAAAACTCACCTGTCACCTTGATTATTTCTATTAGCTAGTTTACGAGCCTGACGATCCATCAAACTTGTCCTAGAGCGAGTTTTTTTCCAAGAATAGTAATATTTTACAAGGCTTGCAATGGTCTTGTCTGGGAGCTAGAAGAATTCATCAACAGATTAACACTTCTAAAATTTAAAATTCCGCCCAGAATTATAATTCTGCTGTTTATAACCACCTTTAAACAATATTTCAAATGCATTGATAAGATTGAAAGGAGGGATGTATTTCATACACACTTCTAAAAAGGGGAGAAGGTTTCTTTTGGTTACAGTAAAAAAAGTTGTATGTCCAAGAGACATGATGAAATTAAGTTAAATCTTATATTCAAGGTTACATGAAATCTTATATTGAAGGCTCTTCCTGTGGCTTTTACACAGAAAACATGAAATTTTAGCCCAAAAGGAGCCTTTGTTCTTAGTGCATTGGAGCTGTTTAATGCTTCTGATTAAAATATTACTTTACCATTTGCTGGATCCTGTGAAAGCTCTTTCCATGGAAGCTAAACGCTTGTTCAAATAGGACTTTATCTTCAACTGTCCATTCATCAGGGAAAGGAGTGAAGTTAGGGAGATCCGCAAGGGACTTCTCAATATTGTGTTTATGCCAGAACAACATCCCGAGAGCCTTTGAAAAGAAATAGTCCCTCTTTGGATTTAGTTAATTTTCTAAAACATTGAGACAAGTTAAATAAAAACAGGCAACTTATTTGTTTGAAATAAAGTTTGACTATCAGAATCCTTTCTCAAAATGTATTTATAATTTTGTAATTATAATTTTTGGCTATTTACTATAGGTTAAAAAAAATTCTCTTTGGAGACAGTGGGCACATCTATACTTTATCAATGGTATGAAAGCCAGACAATATAAGGTTGGCATGGCAGCAGTAATTCTAGCACAGCATGAACTGGGCTGAGAGGCTCAAATCTGACCTGCTTTCTTACTTTACAGGCATATATCACCTACACAGTTCCTGACAGGACTCTATTACCAGCCCACTCAAGAAAGAAAACAAAAATACTTTTCAGTAGCCAGAGGATCATCCAAAATGCAAGTCTGAAAGTTCAAAGTGAGAGTGGTCTTTCTACAACTCTCCAATCCACCAATAACAGCACGGCCACATCATGTGCACCTAATAAGAACGGAAATTTAAATATACTTTAATTTCTCGATATTCTAGAGGAATTTTATGTTCATTAGACTTTCTGCCAGAGAATCACTGGCAGATTTGATGCCAAGATTCGGGCATGGGAACTGGGCAATGCTCCCGCTGGGTTTCAATCGTACAGCGCAGACGCGATCGCCAGGCGTCTCTCCAAGCCCCTGAGTTCACATCTCCTAACGAGCTGGACACAGCAAACCTTTGCTCCTGCTAAAATGGCAAGTGACAAGCACCTCTTGCAAAGAGAATGTCTATTCCACTGCGAGGAGTCTACAAATGTTTTGTACCAGAAGTTATTGTGGAAATCCATCTCTTGGAGATTTGAGATCCATCAGCTCCTCCTCTTGCCTAACAGAAGTCAAGGCATAAAGAAGCAACACCAAAACACAGGTATATTCTGGACATTGTAACACTGGCAGCTTCTTTGTCAGACACCAGTTGATGAGCAAGCTTCCATCCTCCAAAACTTGATCATACAACTTCTTTTCAATTGTACAGCAAATAATTTTTGCAATAAGTAGTCTCACTTTTACATAGATTGGTTAATTTATGAAGAAATTTGCGATTTTTGCAGATCAGCAAAGTTTTATCTTTACTTTTTAAGGAGTGGTGACCAAAGATTATCAAATAAAAAGTGAACTTTTCTGTTACTTTCAGAGCTAAAATTTGAGCCTGTTCTCCTGCCTCTGAAAAAACCCACTCAATTGAGATTGGTTTGCATTTCTTTTTCAGTATGAAAGAAACTTTTTCAGTGACATCTCTACCAATTAATGGTTCAAAATCATACCATATTTGCATTCTAATGTGAAACTTTAAATTTGTAAGCTGCTTCCCTAAGAAACTCTTTAGCTAAATATACACACACAATTGCATGACATGCCCAGTGTATCAAGAAACATATACCAAACCTTTCAAAAGTGCACATTACAAGCTGAGCATGTCATGAAAACAAAGAGCTCAATCTTTTGCAGAGAATCCAGACCACAACTGTATGCAGATCCTTTTAACTGCAGTGTTTGCTGCCGTGCCTGAAGAGAAACAGCGTTAATTAATGGTAACCAAGGGGAAAAATAAAAGAGTTGTGTTATAGTTTTATATTAAAAAAAAATCCTTTAAATGAGCACTCTCATTCCACAGCACTTACCTGTTCCACATTGTATCCATGTTTTTCCTTTGCTATTGCTATATATTCATCCACTGTAACAAAGCAATGTCAGAATTATTCTTTAATACTTTTAGCTCTGCTCTATTGACAGAATTAGCCATCTAACATGGGAAGAGTCTCCCCATGCTTTAACATACTGCATAGACCCAGGTCCCCCAAAATATTAAATATACTCACAGCTCTATTAATAATAAATAAACCCACTGACCATTATTGAACATTTACTTTTATAAACTTTTTACACAAGCTAATTCTGCTTTCACAAAACCAGAGGCTCATTATTTATTTATTTTTTTAAAGCAGAGACTAGGTGTTTATTGAAAGGCTGTGCCTTTTTTGAACCCCCGCCTGAGTTAGTTTTAAATTGAACTACTTCTACTGCTTGTATTCCTAAACATGTTGAAAATTAAAGCAAGGAGATCCTATATCAATGATTATGCATATCCTCAAGATTACTATGGTTTTCACTGACCAATATAGGTTTTTAAACATGACACAAAGTCAGTTTTCAATAAAAAGTATGAAAATTCAACAATTAGATAATGAAGTTAAGGAATATAATTTTAAAAATCCTATTTAGCAATAATAGAGTCAGCCTTGAGTTGAACACTTTTCATCATTTTGGAATTAAGTCCTACTTTTTTATTTTTAAACAAAAATCTCTTCCTATTCACCTTTTAGAGCTCAAAATTAAGTGGTAACTAAATAGCTGAAACGAAGTATGATCAAGAAAAGGAAATAATCATATCTGCCTTATTCAAATGGACAAGGGACATCCCTGCCAAGCACTGTTGCAGCAAAGAGTTAATTATACTTTAAAGTATGTTATATTATACTTAAAGTAGGAATGANAATGGACAAGGGACATCCCTGCCATGCACTGTTGCAGCAAAGAGTTCATTATACTTTAAAGGAATGAAAAAAGAGTTTAATAACCACAGTTGTATTTTATTTCTAACTGCTCTGCAGCAGTTGAAGGTGCACTCCCTCAAATGTAGACAGACACAAATCTCTAACTACTGGTATTAGACAGAAACTGTCCTGAGGATGAGGCTCTCATGGCTGCATCCTCAAAGTTTACTCCCCTATATTACATATAGGAAATTCTAGCACAGGAGACAGGTTTAAACTAGATTAAACAGATAACTGATCACATTTAGTCAGATGACTCCTGTATTTCAGGTCTCCTCTAAAGGGAGAAAATGTTTGTTTTTTCTTTCTGTGACAGCAGTAATAATTTCCCCTTGAAGTGGGCCTCAACAAATCTATTCTGAATTCATCCACTGCAACTCCTTCTCCTAGAAATTTACAGCAGCAAGTTCCTCATGTTCAGATATTATATTCTTTAATTAATAACAAAAGGTTTCACAGACAATGATGATGATAATACAAAATAGGCAGTATGATTTGAAACAAAGACTTTACTAACATAAGAGAAGGTCATCTTTCCTTTCCCTGGCATTCTCCAAATAAAGAAAAAGAGAAGCTTTGTGTTTAATTATTTGCAGTTTCACTGTGTGTAAAATAAAGAGCAAACAGGCACACCAAAAACAATTCTTTAGTTGACTTAAGCACCTAAATTCCTAAGCAGGCAAGGACTTACACTTGGCATCGGGAATATTATGATATGGAGACCATACAAGCATCCCTCCATTATCTTTATCAGTGTATTTTGTGGCACCTGTAAGAAAACAAGTAACTCTCAGTATTTATTAAATAACTATGATCTAGAGAACAACTATGTGACAGTAAGCAAAAGCCAACCACAGTAAGAAGTTGAGCTACTAAGGAGAGGGGTGAAAAAAATAAATTCAAAATTATTTCCTTAAGACATCAAACGGCTGAATCCGAACACTACTCTTAGGATGTTCAAGTATAACTAAATATTAGACAGTATCCTGGTTACCACAATTAAACCACTGAAGTGCATGGCTTAAGTTGGAAGGAATCCTATCTAGTTCCAACTCCCTTGCCATGGACACCTCCCACTAGACCAGGTTGTTGAAAACCCCATCCAGGCTGACCTTGAACACTGCCAGGGATGGGGCATCCACAGCTTCTCTGGGCAACCTGTTCCAGTGCCTCACTGCCCCATAGTGAGGAGTTTCTTTCTCATAACTAAATCCACCCCCTATAAAGTTGGCAAGGATGCAACTTCGTTCTCCTGAAGTTTGATTGTCCATTAGTACTCTAACATTTATCACTATCATAGGAGTAACTAGGATCTGCTATGGTCAGTTAGGCTTCCTTGAAAGAAACCAAACAAACAAAAATAGGTGAGACCTAGAATTCAGGCACCACCTCTGATCCCTTTCAACAGGAAACTATATTAACAACTATGCCAGAAACAATTCTGTTCATCTCTCTCTAGTTTTGATTTCTCTGATTTTATAATTTTAATATTCATAGCCAACCAAATTACACAGCTGAAGAAAGCAGTTAGATGTAAAAGTAATTTTTGGTTTTTGTTTGTTTACCCCCACCACAATGTAGCAAGGGAAGCAGTAAAAATTACCCAACCCATCAGGACAGAGCAATACTGATGAAAACACTAAAGAACTAAATCAGAGCATATGAGTTTTGAAAACATGCTGTAAAAGAAAACTCCCTGATAATGTAAAAGCATTAATTCAGAGTCACTTTCCATTACTATTTCACAATTGTTGTCTAAAACATAAAGCTCCTTAGAATCTATTTGTTTACAACAGTTTATCTTGCTAAGAAATTGCTCAACAATTGGATTTATATTTAATGTCAGTATGAATTCCTTGAGTAACCACCCTCAGAGGAACTTTACATGCATCCTTCTTAGAGAAGAATAGCTTTCTTTATTCAGTGAAATAAGTAACTTTTCACTCAATTTTAAGCTTACACACTTTATATTTAGGCTCAACATCTTGCTTGAAGCAAACAAAAAAGCAAACCCAAAGCTTTGGAAAAAAAAGAACAGTGTAGTGCTTTCCCTTTATGTACTATGTTTTGTTGCTCTTCCCTCTTCAGTTTGGCAGTGTTTTGTATTTGCTATCATCCCTGCAATCTTGATCCATCACAACTGTGAACTTGAAAACAGTTAATTAGAAAAACTAAAAGAACTCCTGTGCCTTTCCAAAATGAGATGTGTAAGGCAGATAACCTCAACACAGCATAAACTCCATAACAGGTTAAGAATGTACATACACTCAAAGCACCAGTTTCAAGGCATAAGCACTATTAAACTCTGAAAGGTTTTTGGTATACAAGAACAAACTCCTTAATATAACATTCCACTTTAGACCAAAAAAGAATGACATTTTTAATCATTACCCAATGACTAGGAATGCAATACTTCATGAAGAGCAAGGCAAGTATGCTACAGGCACAACATTTCTCTTGTACACTGTTTTTATCACAAGTAAATGACCACTATCCTGTTCATCTTCTAACTAAAGATGAGGGGAAAGCAGGGCCATCAGAGAATGCATTAGAATCTGAAGTTATGAGGAAAAGATGTCTAAACTTAAGATACTTGCAGACAATTGGACACCAGATATATCAAGTATTGAATACTCAAGTATTAAAGTGAAAAAAAAAAAAATTAGTCTGAGTTCTTGTGCCAGCAGGAGATCATGTATGCAGTGACATTCCTCTACTGAGGTGCCATCCTCATGTGACAAACAAGCAACAACCACCAGAACATCCCTTTTCAAAGCAGTGTTGTGTCCCCAGCAGGAACCAGACATCTGCTTCCATTCAGGTGGCACCTTCACACTGCCAAAGTGAAAGCCAGGATGACAAAGGAATAATGAGATGCACACAGGTAGCCTGAAGGAAGGCACCCTGCCCTCAGCACGGGATGTCCCTAGCTGTAGGACAGGGACCTCCATCTCCACATGCAGGACCACGACCCACCTTCCTGGGAACTTTCTGCCTGTCCTTTGTGCACTCAAGCAGCCCTAACCCCTAGAGAGGCTGTGACACAGCCCTCAAGGGCAACAGGATCTCTTTTACAAGGGATGGGGGCTGGAAATACCCTGCAACAAGTTAACCAAAGCGTGTTAGAAGAGTCCTAAGCCAGTAAGGAATAGAAGGACCAAAAGCTACATCTGAAGAGTAACAAGTCTCCCCTTCTTCAAAATACACCTCCAAGTCACTGAGGAAGAGGATTCTGTACTTCAGCTGCTGCACCCCTCTGCCAGTTATTACCAGTCAGGGAAAGCAGCCAGCTGAAGGTGGCACTCTGCATCACTTCCAGGAGAGGGAATTCATAGCAGCAAAGTGACCCTCTCTAAATTGCAGCTTCACATTAGAAGTTAGGTATGCATGGCTGGAACAGCTCTGTACAGGATCCCAGATACTGATATAAAGGATAGTGACAATGAAGTGATCATCCAGGAGCATACAAGACACAGTGAGGGCAATGTGGGGCAGTTTAAAAATATGTTGGTTTCCAGCACAAAATGTACCTTCCTCTGCTTACAACTAAGCCTTCCCCACACCATTTAATAATTTCAATTTAAGAAAGCCTGTTTTTTTATTAGAAGACCAGAGAGAGAAAAGTTATGAAGACATACAGAGAAATACATTCCTAAGTGACCTTAAATGGTACAAAATATCCTTCTTGACAGCCCCAAGTCCATCCCTGAAAAGAGGGTAAATGGCAAATTAAGTATTTCATCATTAAGCAAGCAAAAGTCATACTAAAACCATTGTGAAGTCTAAATCTGAGTAGAATAAAACTTCTCTAGCAGTTATCTGTGGATGGCACAACAGGGAGGTGCTTTCTCTACCATGATTTCCAAAAGAATGCAAACAACCCACAATACAAGGATAAAAAGCTTTGTAACATCCTGCTGGATCTAAAGGTGGGTCAGAAAGTAAAAGCAGAAATTTTTTCACAAAGAACATAAAATACTATAGGAAAACCAGGAGGAGGAGACAACTGAAGTGTAAGAGAGGGTATGCTCACTCAGTGAATTAGATAAAGTAAAAATCCCAAGTTTCCTTATTAAAATTGTTTATTGAAGTGACAAAATCTCTCATAAAATCAAAATCTCTCTGTAATATTCGGTGACAATTAAAAACACTACTTCCCTTAAGCTCTATCTGAAAGTTTGCTTGTAAAATGAATATAATGTGGAGATGGGCAAAAGAGTATATTTAAACTAACTTCTAATTGTTGCTTCAAACCACAATTCATTTCTTCCTAAGACACTGAAAAACTCTTTTAAAAAATTATCTTGTTTTATACACAAACTAAGTTTTTAAAAAATGTTTACTGCCATCACAACATTATAATGAATATTTTGTTCCTCAGTGTATTGTTGGAGAGCATTGCTTACGGCTATTTTTCAAGACAGGCTAAGCGAAACCCAAGGATTGGTATTATTCCACTCATTTTAGTATTCTGTGGGTTTATCAGAGCTGACTTGGTGTCTTAGAGTTATGTCTACTTTTATCCATCGTTTCCCTTCTTCCACATATTTGTTTCTAGGGGCTTAAAAAATAGCACTCAAGAGTACTGCAAATAAACACAAAGTATCTGATAAATCCTCAAAAAAGAGCATTAGAACAATTTCAAGAAGAAATATAATTAAAGACCATCAAATAGAGTGCCACATCCATATATGCAAGCCTAGAACTGAAGGGGAGCTTATTACCTCACTTGCTACAAAAAAAGTAACTGAAATGTACCTGTAAGAGAAGAGACTTTTGTCTCTCATTACTTCTGCCTCTAAGAAATTAGGCCTCAAAATTCATCAGAAAAAAAACTTCAACCAAAAAACCAAAGAGATGAAAGAATGAGATCTTGCTGATATCTCCTCAGATAACCCATCTGTTAACTTGGTAAATGCTGTACTTTTAAACTTGATGGACTTTTAAATTTATTTTGTAAGACTTCGGTGTTCCAAAATAAATCCCTACCTTCTTGCCCTAATAAGCAAAATACACATACCAAGAAGGATAATACCTTATAATAAAGCATTATTTCTCTAACTCAGGAGTTGTTGAAGAAACATTTCCATTACTAAGAAAACTGACAGGGTAAGTATTTAATAATCTCAGTTATTGGGGAAAGAGGCACTAATTGAATACCATCCCCTAGAAACACTTAGGAGCTCTAAAAAGTCTGGTTATAGGAAAGCATAAAATTAGTTCTGTAGTTACTCACGTAATGGTACTATTGCATATAGTTTACAAAACTGAAACCACAGAACCTCAATTGTCCGACAAGAGCTGAAGAGTTCCTTAAATCAAAAGAAAAACAAACACTAGGTGTTTTTCTAATTTAAGTGGCCTGTAGGAAAAGCAAACCCAGGCTTCAGGTCAGAAACCATCATTTTTATCTGTGTATATTTTTACGCAGGCAATGTAAAAATAAAGGGTGCAAACAATTAGCCTTATTAACAAAGAGACCTAGACTGCGTGCTCCTTCCTAGGGGAAAGGCATTCCCTTAAACCAAAGGTCACGCATCCATTAAATCCCACCCTCGCGCTTTCCTTGCCCCGGCCTTTTCTTTGGCCGCTGGGGACTTGCGCCCATCCAGGGGGGCTCGCTCCAGCCTTGGGAGGCACCGTGAAGAGCAATCCTCTTCCGGTAAGAAATCATCTGACACCCATGGAGTCTGCCTGGAGAGCAGCAAAGTAGACAGGCTTCATCTGAGCAACCACGGCAAAACTGCCGAACGCTCCTGCGGTCTCCCTGCTCAGTGTAGTAAGGCACGGCAGCATTCTGGCAATTAACTTGCTAAAGCTGAGAGTACCAGGCTATGCGAGCGTACCCATATTCCTCGGGGCGGGGCTGGGGGGGCGAGGAAGGCGGAGGAGAGCAGCTCAGCCTGCCACGGCGGGGCCAGCGAGGCTACTACAGCACACAAAACCAGGAGCAGGAGTTTCCCACCGAGCGCATCTTCCACCCAGCGCCTCCAGCACGCAGCCAGGTCTGCTCCGCTTCCGGCAGGGCGCATCACTTCCCACCCTTGCCCGACAACATCCATCACCCCTCGTCAAATATTTTTTATGGTTATAGGTTAAGGACAGGGAGAAAAAAAAAAAATTTAAAAAAAATCAGGCTTTTTCTGCTTCACCGCCTCCCGCCGGATACACATAATGCGGCCGATAATGAAGTGAGAATCCTCCACCGCGACGCCCCCCGCCCCCGGAGCGCAGATGCTGCCCCGGCCAAGCCTCCCGCCGCCGGCACCGGATCGCCGACACAAAGGCTCAAAAGCACCACAAATACAGCCCCGCGGCCGCCGCCGCCGGGGAGCGCCGGGCGAGCCCGCCCCGGCAGCGAGCCCACCCCTCCCGGCTCGGGAGATGTCAGGTTACAGCCG
>VZTB01015641.1:27739-41541 GCA_013397245.1 Thryothorus ludovicianus | reverse complement strand
GCCGGGGCCGCGCCGGGGCCGAGCGGGGACAGGGCCGCGGGAGGGGGCCCGGCCCGGCTGCGCGGAGCGGGGCTGGGGCTGGGGCTGGGCTCCGCCGGGGAAAGCCGATGCTGTCACATCGCTGAAATCACACGATGTGTGAACGCGCGCTGGTTTTTCCTTCTAAATTCAAAAAGCGAGCGAATTATTTACCTATTTAATGCAATTCCGGTGCGTTTCCAAGTGCTGCGGTGTTGCCATCCAGTTTCTCTCAAATATTCACATTTTATGAGGTAAAAAGGCTGAGACGGGCTCCAGACCGAGGCTGAGTTACGGTGTGACAACAGTCTTGCTACTTAATCTTAAAATGCGTTATTAGTCTCGTTTACTCTATGCAAATACATTTAATGTTCTTATGGCTATGTTTTAATATAGGTTTTTTAATGATGCAGTAATAACTTGTCAGTCTGATTTCCAGATGTAGGGAAAAAAGTATAAACTTAAATTGCTATATATCAGATTAAAGTCTCACGTTTCAGCTAGGAGTGCTTGACACGATCCATTGCCCTTTGTCACATCTCAGCAATTCTTCCCAAACTCTGCCCTGGCGGCTGTGTACCCCAAGCTGGTTGGTTGGTTGGTTGATTGATGGAACAATGCTAGCAGGAATAGTGCAGCTGCTTTCTTAGGGGTGAGATAAAGGGGAGATGACTACTTGTGTCCATACTTACGGCTACTAAGTGTTCATAGTGTCTTGTAGTAGGATTGTAACATGATGTAGTTAGTCGTGTTTGCTATTTCTTGATACTTTCCTTGAAAGCAGCCCATTGTGGTCAAATTACATACTTTTGAAAAACCTTTGGTGTATGTGTTCTTCCTAGAGTACATCAGGAAAATTTTGTCAAGACTTTTCCTGCTTTGGGGATTTTATGGTCTTTGAAGAACTGTTTTTGTGACGACTTTTGGCAGACGGCTATCAAAAATGCGAGTAAACAAGCTGTAACTCCTTTATGCTTGCTGTTTTTCAAGAGCTGGAGAGAAAGCTTAGCAAGGAGAAGGTAGGAGCAGCAGTGGTTTACTGCCTGCAAGTGTCTCACCAATTGAGGATTTGCAGTCTCACAGTTTAATGTACACAAAAGAGCTCACAATAAGAAACCACTGATATGCCAGAGGCACAGGAAAATCTTGAACCAATGTTTGTACCTTTAAGGCACAACATCATTTCAAAAACTTGCAGGAAATTAGGATTTGTTGTTTAGTTCTCTTTAGGCTGTCTATTAGAGGCTTTTTATCTTCATTTTCAAAAAAAAAAATATTTGGGCATACGTGCAGCACTATGACTGCGCTTGTCTGACAGTTCTTGTCTACTGATAAAAGCTACTGGAAGTTTTAGTAAGCTGTTACAGCTTTCAGGAATGCTAAATTCTTACTGGTGTCATGAAAGTAACCACCTGAAAGGGAGAAAGATGCCTTGTAGCATGGTTTGGAGGATAATTGTCTGAAGAGCTTGACCTTTTCTGTTTCTGTTATTTGCACGGCTGCTGATGAAATTGCATTTCGGAGGTTACAATAAAAGGGCATAACTTCACTTAGTCAAGCACTTAGATATTAGCAGATGCATGCAGACTTCTTTTTCTCCATGCAGTCTGGAAGTTGACTTCCTTTGGACTATATCTTCTCTTGGATTCTTGTCTTCTCTTCTGTTTTAATTTTTTTGTTTGTTTGTTTTTTAATCCCTCTCTCCACAGTTCCTCTGTCACATTCAGTTTATTAGTGCTTCTGGATTACATGTGACATGATAATCAAATAGTTGTTTGTGAGATTGGTCCTGCATTTGTTATAGAAACTATGCATAAGGATTTAGATTAATACTGGCATATAGAATCAGAACATGAGCTAGGTTGGAAAGGACCTTAAAGATCATCTAGTTCCAAAGGGTGCCACTCACTAGATCAGGTTTCTCAGTGCCCCATCCAACCTGGCCTTGGACACTTCCAGGGATGGAGCATCCTCCATCTCTCCTTGCTTTATGTTGTCTCCTTTCATCTGTACATCTTTCCTTCTCTGTATCCTTATTTGTAATTTTTTTTTCCAGGCATAATCCCTAGAGGGCACCAAAGTAACCAATGCATTCAGAAAGTGCAAATTGGGTCGGTCTAAAGATTCTCTCCATGAGCCTATCAGTTTTTCACTCTTGGAAATTATGCCTTTCTCCTTAATATTTCCCAAATCACAGTTTCAAGGGGAAGGTTTGTTCTTGGGCAGGAGGGCAGGGATCTTTGGAGTACAAAGTGCATTGCATCAGAGAAGAAGGGAATTAGGGAATGGACAAGTTGCAGACAAGGAAGGTGAAGCAGTTGCTTCTTCCCTTTTAGTGAAATTTCTAAAAAGTAGAAACAGAAGCTCAAAAGGCTTTCCCTATCCATTAGTTAACTCAGCTTAAAACCTACATGGCTTCTGAGGATGCCCCACACAGGACTGAGGCTTCTCGCAACTTTTGTTAGTGCGGGTTCTTGGCATTCATTGCTTAAAAGCAGACTCTGGAGTGTGGACTCCTGCATATTATTACCTTACAGTGAGGGTTAATGACAGTATTAACTGTTGAGTGGTGAGCAAGGGGAAAGTAAAGACTGTTTATTCAGAAGAAACTAAATTCTTAAAACTGGGTTTTACTGTGCCTATATTACTATAGAATCATTTAGGATGTAAATCATCTCTAAAATTGAGTCCAACCATTAACACAGCACTGCCAAGTCCATCACAAAACTACATCCCTAAGTGCCACATCCATGCTTCTTTTAAATATCTCCAGGGATGGTAACTCCATTGCTTCCCTGGGCAGCCTTTTCCAATGCTTCACAACTCTTTCTGTGAAGAAAGTTTTCCAAATATCCAATCTAAACCTCTTCTGGTGCAACTTGAGGCTGTTTCCTCTCATCCTATCTATTATTAACTGTGAGAAGATACCAATCCCCACTTTGCTACAGCCTTCTTTCAGTCAGTTGTATACAGCCATGAATATTCTCCTCAGCCTCCTTTCCTAGACAGCCCCAGCCCACTCAGCTGCTCCTCATAAAATTTTCCAGACCTTTCACCAGATTTGTTGCTTTTTGGGTGCTCTTCAGCACCTCTTGTACGTTATGCCCATCTCACCTATGAAATTTCTGACTCCTTATATTCTAGGTCAGGGAAAGTATTGGAGATCACACATTTGGCCTTTTTATCTTATGGTGGCAGTTTCATGCTCTCAGTTTTTTTGGAAAGAGCATTTTGACAGTTTCCTGTCTTGGGAATGTTACTTTACACCATTTAAAATCTATGTCTTTAAATATTTTTAGAAACAGGTCAACAGATTTGTGATACTTCTTCAGAAAAATTATACATAGATGATGTGTGTTGTGTGAAACCCAAAGAAAATAGGATGACCCTGGAAACCTTTTGGCAATATTCAGCCTGGAAACTTGTGCTTTAATGTGAAGGTTTATAAAGGTTCCATAAAGAAAAGTAAGCCCTTTGTCGTCATAAACACCTTAAGAAAAGCATGCCTGAGATCAAGGTAATTTCAGATAAATTACACTGCTTGGAGTCTGTTCACACCTCTGCTGGAAAATATATAGGTGTCATGTGTCAAGTACTGTGTTTCTTTTATATTAAACACAGCTAGGCCTGCTGGGTGGTAAGTGGGAGGCTTAGAGTGGACAGGGTGAGATTTATTAGTTCTTTTACACTGATGGTTGTTGCTGTGTTTCATTCAACATTCTTGAATTTTCATAAGACTTCACATTTTAGTGGAACTGGTGGAAGATGGTGGATTTTCTACACCTCTAGAAAATCAGGCCTTCAGTCTCAAGCTAGCACTTACTAGTGTTTTTGAATTCAAGTCTTAATGTTTTAAGGTAGAAATTAGTAAAATTTTGTTCTATAACTGGCCATTAAAATGCAACAACAAAGCATTTGCTAACTGCCTTTCTACTGTTAATATCCCCCAAAAGATATTTTTTTCTTTATTTTCTTTCTTTTTGTAGTGCTGTCTTCCAGTTTTAGGTTTCAAGAGTAATCTGCTTTCCTGATCTGAATGGAATTCTTCTGCCCCCAGGATAGTTGGTAACTTTTTCTTGGGAGGTGGAGAAAGTCATATTGCAGTTCCTTTGAGAAGTCCAAGGACTTCAGCAGTTGTAGACACTTTTTCTTATTTAAATGCCTGTCACCAGGTATCACATCATGCCCTTGTGAAACCTTTCCCAAAATCTGATTCTCAGACTGTGTTGTACAGTGTTAGTGGTAGATGCATTCAATGGAGTGGGGAATGTTAGCACTTAGCACTCTGTTAAAAATAGTATTTCAAAATAAATTATTTGTGGCACTGTAGGAGGGCTTATTCAGGAACGAGCATAATGGGTTAGTGCTGACATCCATCTTGCCCAGTACTTTGATCCTGACAGTTCTACAGAGGAACTCATTTTGGAGCTGGTGCTATAATTCTGTGTTGGCAAGAAGCCTGTTCTTGGTCTTCTAAAGATTTTTCCTCTGAAGTGTAAAGATTAGTATCTTTAAAAAAAAAAATTGTTTTTACTATGGATGTGTTATGAAAACTTCTGTTCCACCTTTACATATTTGTAGAATTGTTTCAGTGACTTCCTGCAGGTGAATTTTACTGACACTGTATGATTATATTTTTTTTCTAAAAAAGAAATTAATTTCTCTTTTTCTTGACAGGAGGGACAATTATTCCTGCTCAACCCTTTCAGTATCATTTCTTTAAAGTTAATCTAAATATCTGGTGAGCTGTACTGTTTTTAAAGAGTAAGGAGGTTCTGTGATTATGAAGACACAATGGGGGAAAAGCCCGAGTTCTGCTGACTTAATCTTGTGTTACATTGGCAGATCAGGACAACAGGTCATTTCAAAGTCAGTTTACAGATATCATTTAACCACTTATATTTTTGCATACCCTCTTTAAAGGAAATTTTGGTAATAGCTGGCAGTATGTCTTTGAATCAGAGCACTGACAATGAAGATTCTCAGACTGTGTATGAAGATCTCGTATTCATGGCTGAAATGATGGCATCTCTTTACAAATAATTTGAGTTTAGGGCCAGTTGTTTCCCACAGAAGAGAAAAAAGACACTGTAGTTGTTTTGGTCAGCTACTGTGCTTTTGCTTTGTCCTGTTTCACTTTTGCATACAGGTGCCTGAACTACTTTCCATAGGACTATTCAGCAGAAAGCAGAGCACACCTAATTGATACTTAAAGCTGTTGGATTTCTGTAAGGGATGTAGCTTGGTTCTCCTGCATGGTGTTAATGTTTTTGTGCATTTGTTTTTTGTGGTTTGGGAGGGGTTATGTTTGTTTCTTTAGATGCAAAGCAGAGCAAGTGCTTTGATTCCATGCAGCTGGGGAAACTGTGCTAAACTTGTGCTTTGCTTTTCCTTGTCAGGTTGTCTGTCGCTGCGCTGACTCGAAGAGCTGACCATTTGCTGTGAGTTAATGATGTTTATGCTCTCTCCTGTGGATCTCTCCTCCTTTTCCTTCTGTGAAGCAACACCACGAAAGGAACACACTGTGCAAGATTTTCTCCTCTCAGTTAATAGTATCAAGCACTCATTTTGTTGAGAAAAATGTTTTTTAAAACATACTAGAATAAAAAAAGAAAATGCTCTGCTATGTTACCATTGTTGTGTGCCTAACCCTTTGCCCCAAACAACTTACAGTTTGTTTGGGATCCAGCCAGTGTATGTAACTGGAAATTGAATTTCCAATTAGGAAAGGAAAATGAAGGGAGAAGAAAGGAAATATCAGTAATATGTTAGCGTGGACAAATAATGTAAAATTATTGTGACCCTCTACTGCCCATCCATTTAAAATACAGTGTTATTACAGGAGTAATCTTGGGGGTCTGAAAGAACCAAATGTTAATTTACTTGAGGAAGATGATGTATGAAAAAAGATGTAAGGAGTGGTGTAGTAAACAGTAGTGGCAGCTCCTTTTGTTGTATGTTTTGGGCCTTGGACTGTCAGAACATTTTATGCTGTAGCATACTGGCACCTCCTGCTAAATTTTGTTCTCCGTAGCTTATCCTATCTTCCTATCTGGCTTCTTGTGGTTTAAGGGTGCGGGGAAGGAGACAGGTATAAAGTGGAAAATAACTTTGTCTAGGACCAAAAGAAGGTCCCTGATGTATTAGAAGAGTTTGTATTTCCACTTTCTATCTTGTTATTTCTATAGAAAAGAATACACTGTTTCTTAGAAGTCCCCATGTGATGGGGCTGTGCTGGGTATTTTGAAGGTCTGTGTTACTGACTTATTTAAGTGTCATGTATTTTCCTGCTGTAACTACTGTCTGGCTCATGTAATGATCCACAGTTTAGATATAAAGTTTAGGAAAGATCAGCAAGAGGTTCCATTTTGAGAATATCGCTAAGATGGAATTGCAAGCAACAAGAATATAATCATTAATGAATTTTTTCTCATATTAGTAAGATTTATTTCTCCACATGGAAATTATTTTGTTATTTAATTGTTGTTTTAATACAATTTCACTGGAATTTTCTAGGAGTACAAATGGTTCTCTTTAAAGTATCCTGTTAAAAAACCCAGCAGCTCAACAACAAACAAATCAATATGGCTGTAGTTTCAAGTTGTATTATACAATGTTTCCAGGAATATTCTCTCTTCTCCTGTCTGAGGCAGATCTGACTACATAAATGCAAAACTGAAATCTGCAATTTTTCATTTGAGGGCATGGATCAGTACATAAAGGGTCAATCTGCAGTAGCAAAATTGTCCTTGGAAAGAATGAACCCTTCACAAATTTTCTTCTGGAGTGTTTGTTAAACTGAGAGGAAAAACAAAAGCTCATGCCTACACAACTTCAGGGTGAAAATGTTGGATACCACTAGGACCTTGTTATTGTTGGTTTCCACACAGTTTTCAGAAAAACATCCACTCAGCTTCACTCTCAGCCAGTGCTTTAAATTCTCTTATTGCTGGAGATGATGTTTTTACTTGCTCTTATATAGTTCGCTATCTTCCATCTAAATCACATCCTTTTAGTGAAGGTGGCTTTTATCCTCAGTTAAATGAAACTAACTTGAAATATGTTGTAGTCTGGGAGCCTGGTATGAGGTCCATTTGTAGACACATATTGTTCTAAATAACCAGAGAGATGACCCAGGCTTCAGAGTTACACTCTGAGCCCACTGCCAGAGATCCCTCCTAATGGATACTGCAGAACTGGCAAGGGCATTTTTGATATATGATGTTCTGATGATGTTTATTCTGTAAACATACACTTCTAACAAGTGTATTCCCACACCATCCACTTGCTCCCTCGTTTCACCTTCCCTTGTGCCACATGCTGTATTTTAGTTTGGTAGCTGCAGATAGGTCTGGATATTCTAAAAGAATGTCCTGATACTTCTCTGTATCCTGTGTGACCTTACATAGAAATTTTTTATATTAATTAACTGGTAGCAGTCTTTACTTCACAACAATAGAAGGAAGCAAAATAAAGAATCCTGTTCTACTTGTATTATAAAAAAAAAAAACCACCAAAATTAGAAATGGCTAAGCTCCTCCCCAGCAAGTATGCAAGTGTTTAGGAAAACCAATAACTCATGTGTTACTAGTTATGAATATGAGTCCAGTGCTGATAAAGGCTGTGGGAAAAACTGCTTTTAAGATATGATAAAATTTAGAAAATTAGTAATTTTTTTTCTCAGTGCAATTGCTGGAGATAACAATAAGACACTAGTTAGAATGAGAAAGTTTGTTACCACTTAATTTAAATTTTAAATGAAAAAAATATTAAGCTACTCACAAAACCAACCTCCTTCCTACCCTCCCTCCCTCATTTATACTTCTCAGTTGTTTGGCTACTTCTGCTTTTCCCTCCCACTGTCAAAGAATGTAACAAAGTTTTGTCTACACAGAAAGCAAATACTGTGAGTAATGCTGCCTGTTGACATTAGTAAGTGGGAAATATGTGATGAAATGCTAAACTCAGGAAAAATATGAAATAAAGTGAGAAGAATTTAGTGTGCTTTTTTCCTTCTCTATTCTGGGGAGGTTTTTGGAGGAGAGGTTGATTTCTGGCTGTTGATGAACCTTCCATAACTGAAAAACTACAAGGAACTGGTATGGTAAAGTCCTAAGGTAAGAAACTTTATAGAATATGTGACTTCAAAGCAGGACTTCTGAGTTCAAGTAAGGCAAAACCTATAAAATATAAGCTCTGTGCAAGAAATTCACTGTGCTGAGGATAGTTTTATGCTGGGTATTCTTTTAGGTGTGTTTTTTTGAGAGGTTGCTTGGAAAGAAGCACTAGCAGTGCCTTTACCACTGTCAGCCTCACAGGTAGGATGCTTCTGTCCAGAATACAAACAGTGAGGATTTTAAGACTGTTGGGCTTTTTAAATTTACCAAAGAGTTTAGGTTATGTTATAGTCTGGGGAGTCTGACTCAGTATTATTTGGGCATTTTGTCTTATTGCATAATTGGAAAATGCTATATAGTAGAATACAAAGAAAAGAATAAAAGAGGACCTGCTAGCTAGCATAAGCATATTCCTAACTAGGAGTTATTTTTCTGCATCTGGGCCTAAACCATCTAATTTTCAGTTTTATTCTTCAGACAGTATATAATGAAAACATAGGATTAAAAGTGGCTTTTAAAAACATTGTTATATTAGAGACTATGAGACAACAGTTGAGAGATAAAGATGCAGTCACTAACAATACAGTAATTCAGCCTCCAGAGCTCCTTGCTGCTTTACAAAAAACAGTGACACAGAACTATGGGTTTCTAGGCTTATTGTGGACAGGGCACACAAATAAAATTATTTGTTACAGTTCCTTAGCTGGACCCTGCATTCTGTTAGAATTCAAGCAAACTTCATCCGAACTGCTTAATTTTGCCTTGTTTTATATTGATAGAGAAACACAGGAAAAATGAGGCCAGTGAAATACCCAATAGAAATGTTAATAAAAAAAAATCCCACCAAACCTGGAACCAAAGAAACTATGGATATTTTCTATCCCTTCTCTGAGTAACAACACCGGCAGGTCACTGCTCTTGCTCTGAGAGTGGGAGAGACTGTGGCCATGTCAGGACAGGGCTGAGCCAAGAGGATGGAGTAGACACAGCTACAGTGAGGGGAAAGGTAGCTGTTGTCCCAAACAGGATGTTTGGGGACTTTTTTTATGTTGGGTTTTGAGAGTTTTATTTTTTTCCCTCCCTAACTCTGAAAATCCAGGATGCTTCCTCCAATTGAAATAAATGGAGATGGACATGCTGTCCAAATGGGGAAAAATTTGCTATGCCCTTTTGAGGTGTTCTTTAAGAAGGAACAGTTCCTCCCTGTTAGCCCACACTCCAAATGTTAGATGTATAAATAAAAACTGGCTGTGTACTCACTCATCAGTTTTATTTTGAGATTTTTTTTTTTCTTCCTTTCAGAACATTGGATTTTTTTTAGTTATTTTTCCATAATTTTTACCCATGAAAAGTGTGGAGGAAATTCAGTAATTCCAAAACTAGAAAAGTGTCAATGTTTATTGTTTGACAATGTTTATTGTTATGGCTGCCTGGAAATACTAACATACCTCAGTTCCTAGGTCTACAGTCTGCTGTGCAACTGGATATTTCTTTGAGATTATTTTAGGCCCTAGAAGAAATTGGACCTTTAGGAACCTCAGGCTGAACTTTACCAGTGTCTAGAGATAGTGTAGAAATGAATTGAACAGTTTCATTGAGATGCACAGATACCTTCTCAAATTATTTCCTTTTGATGGACACATGCTTGTTAAAGTACTGACTTGCCTTTGTTTCTCTGACTTTTGTTTCTCATTGCTCTTTCCACAAGATAACAAATAAGGTTAATCACAAGCAACTAAGTATTCGTGGATGTTATTACTTAACAAGAGGCCTTTGCCTGCTTTCCTTTGGGGGTAAGAATTTGTACAATAATGACTGCTTTATTGATTTGAGTGTAAGAATAATTAAATAAAGTTATAATTGTTTCTCCATCTTAGTTGGAATTCAGAATTTTTTTTGTTTAGTATCTTGTGTAACTTTTGTGTTACCTTCTGTAATTCATTATTCTATCAATTAATGTATTTTATTTTGACAATTTATCAAAAGCCATATGGTAGTATACAAATTGAACTCAATTTGAAGATCAAATACTCTTTTTATTTTCAGAATTGGTGATAGTTTGTTATAACTGTTATGATTCTTGTTTTTGACAGTTTTATTTTTTGCAAAGAGCAAAAGGAAGCACGCAAAACAGACAAGAAATCAAAAAGACCTTAAATAAACCAATTATTTTCAATAAGAATTAGCTAAATTCTTAGCCTATGAGATGTCCCTAACTACTGTGTTTCTTTACCCATTTGATGCTGTGACAGGGAAGTTACAAGTCCCAAAGTACTGCCAGAGTCTAACAGCAGAAGCCTTGTGCAACTTTGAAAGAACTGGGTTTGTCCAGACTGTGAGGCAGCAAGACCTGACAGATGAGCCTTACAGCAACTTTTCATGTGTTTGAAAACTTGCAAAAGGGTTGGTGATTTTTGTGACTGCAGAAGGAAGAGTTTTTACTGGCTTCAAAGACCAGATGACTTGGTGACATTTTAGGAAATGCTTTCTTACAAGGTTTGTTAGACATGGGAACAGATTGCCAAGAGACAATAATGGCTGACATAGGGAAAGTTTTTAAAGTTACCTCAGTATCTCTCAAGGATGAACCATGTGACAGAAGTGAGCTCTGTCCAGTTCCAGGGTTTTTATTTCATAGATGCTGTGGGGTTAAATGACCTTCCAATAAATTAATTCTTGGAACTGATGATTTCAAGGTGTTTGTATGTACGAACACTGGAAGTTGACAATCATGTTAGTAAATGGGTTGATGTAAATGGCTCTGCCAAAGAGGGAGGTGTCTTAGCTGCCCTTTTCAGGCTGGTTTTCAATTCAGTGGGGTGACAAAAATGCACAGCTTATATGAAGGCAAATCTGTTCCTTTTGCAGCAACAGCTGCTCAGTGTAACCATGGAACAGAAGCTTAAGGCTCTGCAGCCAAGGGATGGTCACTCACTGGGGTGATTGGTATTCTGTGTCCTGACCCAGGGGCTTGTTCAGGAAAGAACAGGTGGAAAAAGCAGCATAATTCAAGACTATCACTTTTTATATGAGCCTTAAATGGAAGTGTTAAATACTTAATTCTGTCCATTAGGCTTTAGCAAATATGCAAATAAAGCAACTCCAGTTTTCAACTTTCAAAAAAAAAAGATAGCTGGAGAGAGGTAATGCACTAGTAATGAAGTCAGACAGTGTGCGTGTCCTGCTTCAAGTGGGGCTTTACCTCCACTCTGTATAATTTACAAAATTTACCAGTGATGGTGACAAAATGAGTATAGAATTCAAAATAGTCACAATAAAACATTATCACAGTGTGAAAAATTCACACTGCTAGCAAGAATCATATTTTGCAGGGGTCTAAAGTCAAAATGAGGTAGAAACAAGAGAAATCCTCCATTTGTTATTGGGTCTAGCAGAGATGGAGTTCATTTTCCCCACAGCTGTGCACTGGCAGCTGTGGAGGTGCCCATATGACAGCAGCGTTTTGGCTGCTGCTGAGCAGCGCTGGCGCAGCTTCGGCGCTGTCACTCCATCATCTTCCCTTCACCAGGAGCGTGGGGGTGTGCAAAATCTTGGGAGGGGACAGAACCAGGACAGCTGACCCACTGGCCAAAGGGATGTTCCATACCATGTGATGCCTGCTCATATACAGAAGCTAAGGAAAAGGAGGAGGGAGGGGGGGATGTGTTATTTACGGTGTTTATCCTCCAGAGCAACCACTGTGCGTGATGAAGCCCTGCCTCCTGGGAAGTGGCAAGACATCACTCACTGATGGGAAGTAAATAATAAAATCTTTTTTTTTCCTTTGCTTGTGTGCACACATTTTTTTTCCTTTTGCTTTAGTAACCTACCTTGTCTTGACCTACAAGGTTTTTTTTCCATCTGATTTTGCTGAGGAGGGGCGTGACAGAGTGTCTGGATGGGCACATGGCATCCAGCCAAGTTCAAGCCACCACAATTTGCTATAGCATTTTAGTCATTTGCCACGTTATAGGGTAGATAAACCCATAGATAAAATAGTACCTTTGATGTGAAACTTGTAGGATTAAGCATGACACTGAAAAATTAGGTAATCAGAGACTGGACCACACAATGTAAGATAAACTGCACCCAGCCCACACTTCATGGAGTTCCAGAAAAAAGTCTTCAGTTTCTTACTCTTATGTCACCTTGTTCCCACTTCTGTGTACTTGCTGATTCAGTTTAAAACCTTTTTCTTTTAAAGGCCTCAGAATTCCTGTAATGTCGTCAGCTGCCAGGTGTCTCCTAAGTCATAGATATTCCTGCAGAGCCCAGCAGAAGCTAAGATATAGTGTGCACTTATTCCTCTGGCATGGTGGCTTTGAGGAATAATGAAACACTACTTTGCATCCCAGTTTTCAAAACCTTACTCTTGGTTGTTAGCTGTTGTGTAAAAAAAGGCTACATTTACAATTTTGTCAGAGACTTTAGAATCTCTACAGGTTTGGCCTGTGCTGCTGAAGCTAGCAGGAACTAAATAAGCTGGGGTCTTTGTATGGGTAGTTGTTAGGGGTACTTAGATGTGTAAAGATGCAAATAAATGTTTCTATGGGCTCTTTTAAACCACAACATTTCAGGGAGAGTTAATGGCCTTTTTGCAGCTTCCAGCACTTGATTTTTTTTTCTCCTAACCTGCCTCTCTTCAGCAGCAAATACAAGTGTCCAGCGTACAGATTAAAAGAGGTTTAAAAGAGGCTTCTGTGGCACAGCTAATTCCTGCCTGGCAGCTGGGCTGGCCCACGGGAGCTCTAGGAGTTCCCGAGGTGCCTGGCTGTGTGAGGAACTGCTGGCATCAGGATGCTCAGGTACTTGATCTGTATCTCCTGCTGCAATGAAATTGTCACCTGCCTTGACCCCTCAAGTGTCGCACACTTCACTTAAAAGTGCTGCAGGAGGCTGGTGGCAGGGAGACCAGGCTTTTCAGGGAGTGTTGTGTCACAGTCAGCATCTGGTCACAACTGTGTGGCTGAATCAGACCATGTGCATGGTTGGGCTGGAGCTGACTGTGGCTCCTGGCTGTGCCGTGGTCCTGGCCCAAACCTTATCCAGGAGAGGGCAAGCTGGGCAGTGCCAGAATTCTGTGGGAATAGTGGTAGTAGTTAAAAATCCCGGGTGCCACAGGCCATCGTGTTTGCCATACTTTATTTGCTCGTGCTGTGAGAAGTAGCTTTTCCTCAAGCACATGAACATGCAGAAACATACTCATGTCTCCAATATGGCTTGAACTGCAGAGCCTGAAGGTTTTGCACTTAATGAGGCATTACAGTGAGTAAATGCTAGTGCCAGCAAGAAAAAATATGCCTTTTAAATTTAAAAAATCTGAGTATTTTCCATTTACTGGTAGATTGGTAGGAGAGAAGAACAAAGTCGATTAATCTCTGAATGAAAACTTGATGTCAGTTAAATATCTCAAAGATTTCAAGACCTGTCAAAGGTTATATTTAAGCAGTTCGTCTTGCTGCTTCCACGGAGCTGTTAATCAGTTTGACCACATGATACTAAGCAGCCGCCTAACAGAAATCATCTCAGGGGAGCGCGAAGCGCGGCCCGGGATGAGGACGGCGAGCAAAGGCTGCGGAGCTTCGCGGTGACCCCCGCGGGGTGGGCTACGGCGGGGCCTCCCGCAGCCGAGAGAGCGGCTGCCGGGGGTTTGTGAGCGCTCTTTAA
>VZTB01015641.1:0-27038 GCA_013397245.1 Thryothorus ludovicianus | reverse complement strand
CTGCCCGAGTTGGAAAGGAAGGTTTGCCATAAGTGAGGAGAGAGTTTGCCATTTTGAGGGCTGAGGGCAGATATTTCATTTTTTTTCCCAGTGCACTGTAACCAGGTCTGTCTCTGGAAAACTGTGGAGTGGAAAATGCCTCGAATTTCACAATTGCATGCAAATATGTATTAATGCTATCCAGATTCTTTCACTTAGGGACTTACCGAAAGCTACTCCCTCTGTCAGCCGGCGACCATGCAAGCGTTCATGGGTTTGTTTAACCTAGGCATGTGCATTTCTTTTAAAGCCCCGAGCTTAAGTTGTGCCATTTTTAATGCTTCAAGTGACTTTAGTGGGGTTACTTCAGGGATTAAGAACTTGTAGTACGGTTGAGAATATGCAGGATCAAGCTCCTTTTGAAGATGAGTTAATTAATTAAAAACGTAATCAGTTTGTTCTGATAAGGCAAAGACAATTAACCCTCTTGATAAGCAGCTAAAAACTCAAATGCTCCCAAGAATGATGTTCAATTTTTTAAATTAGGCAATATTATTGGAGAACTAGCCTTTGATGAGATCATATTTTCGCATCAAATTGTGAGGCTCTTTTTATAGGTTATTTCTCTCTGCAACTTCCCTGTAGAACGGAGGGTGCTGGAGGCTGCATTCCTGAAAAAATTGCTCTCCAGTCTTACAGTGAATCTTGCCCTCTTATTTTTTTTTTAATGTCTTTTAAAATGAATGTTGCATGTCATCACATTCAGGCTGCTTCTCTAATCTTCCAACAACAGTTATTGAAGGTTTTTCTCAAAAGTGTCTCGACTTTGTAGATTATTTTCTTCATTAAGAAACAATTTCCTCTTTTGGCTTTCAGTGCCAAAGCCTCGATGCAATAAATCAATTGAGGCTTGGGGATGGGGGAATCATGCAGCAGAAGCTGTGCTCTGTTTCTTTCTCTCTTCTCCCATTATTAAGAAGGTGTCATAACAGAGTGTGGTGCTAGGCAGCAAAGGTAGAATGACAGCACTCCATTTCCAAATGCTCAGAAAGTCCTGAGGACTGGAATCAATACAAGTTTTCAGATTAAGCTTGGTAGGAAATGTTGCATAGTTCAGACATACGAGGATAAGCTTAGGGGAGTGACTCAGGTTTAGAAGCCTATTTCTTCTGTGATGTGCCTTCAACTTTTTACTGGCCCCAATCCAGCTTTGCTGTAAATGTGGTGCTGTCACATACCAATGTTGGATGAATCAGTTTTTCTAACCCTCCTCTGTTTGAAGAGACAAGGATAGACTCCTTTCTCTTGTGCTGAGGCAGGGCTCTGCTGACCAGCACGGGGGCAGTATGGAAACACGCCAGTTCCTTGTTGCCTGTCTCATCTTGTCCTGCCTACTTGGCCATTGAGATGATTTGGGATGCCCACAGGATGAGTGCTTAAATGGGCCTATAAAGCTTGAGGTTTGGCTCCCCTTTCTTGGTTTTGTTCAATTGGGTAGTAATGTGACCCACAATGAAACTATCTACGCCATTTGGGATTTGCCAAATAAACCTTGGGCTTGTTGTCAAGCTTGTATTTGCTGGCACATGCAAGCAAGTTGAGTAGTGCCAACAGATATTGAGTTGATACAGATACAGGAGTGTTCCTAATTTGGGGAGGATTCCCTTTGAAAAGAGGAATTTTGTCACTGAACAGAAATAATGTGCTTCCTTATAAGGAACTTTTATGTGTTATGTGTATCATCAGTCATGGGTGGACTGAGGAAAGTGGGTTTTGGGGCAGGGGGTTTTAACTCAGTGAAAGGGGCTGTATGGTGAAAACAAAGGAATGGGCATGCAGCCTCTTTTGCAAGCATTGCTTTAAGGACAGCACTAATTACACCAATATTTTACCAGTGGTTTTAACAAGGAATTCTTTGGACAGCCTTTCATGTTAGATGTGGGACTGGTGAGCTGATGCATATTCTATAGCTAAAGGTAGTAGCAATGTATGTAGGCATGCAAGTTCAGGGCTTTTTTCATTTGGGTTAAATTTTGGCTTGTGTTTATAGCACACTTTTTGCAGCAAGACTCACCTCCAACTCCTTTGGTCTGAATCATCTACTTCAGAGTTATTAGGAATGAGAGCTTCTTCACAGGCTGCAAATCAACTGAGACAGGTTCTCATGCACTGAATGCCAGCCAAAAGAGCTGTGCTAGGGTTAGAGCTGCAAAGCATTTCCTTCCCACACACTGGAGTACAGAGAAGATGGGCTGGCCTTAGGATAGCACCCACAGGAAAGAACATGTAACGTGTCATCTCCCTAGACCTGTGGACTTTGTCTGGTCCTCTGTGGTTTCTTCTCACACAAAGACCTTCTGGATGAAGTGTGAGCTTAAGGCTGGTCCTTCTTTGAAATGAGGGACACCATAATTCTGATCATCTTGTATTTAATGCTTAAAATCTGTGTTTCTATACTAGCCATGCAGAGCTAGAAAAATAAATGTTGCATGCAGTGGTTGGTTGACAAAAATTTCTTTGAAGCATTGAAATATTTAAAGACCAGAACACCCAGTGGGACAGAAAATGAGCCCATGCTGTAACACAGTGCAGTATATAAAGAATCACTAGCCCCTGATGGTTACTGCTAATGTGATATTAATGTTTTTCTTGGTAATGTAATACATCCACAGTATACAAATACTGCAATAATAACAGTTATAAACCTGGATCATGGCCAGGGCACCCAATTCAACTGGTGGAGTTTTCTGTAGAGGATAGTGGTTATTTGTGATGTTCCAATGCTTTATCAATATCTGGAGACAAAAATAGTTTTCAATTTATGTAAATGCCAGCTGAATTCTTCAGTCCTTCCTTGGTCAAAATTCTCATTGGGGTGTGTGATAATTGTGCATGTATAAGGATGGCAAAAGTAAGTCCTGTGTTTACATGACTTTGGAATTTCAATGGAAGTCACAGGTACTTTTCTGCTTTATGGACACAATGAGGAGGTTGGAAGGAGGTGAACTTAAAAGGCATTAGGCTTGTGTGAATTTAATTTTCCTTTCACAAAATTCCCTGGGAACACACTAAGGAGACATCAGTTATGGAAGCAAACCTGCATCTTTTTGTGGAGAATGCAGAGAGTTCCCTGTAGAGGGAAAGAAAAAGCTCCTTCAGACATAGATCTTGAGTATAACAGACATTTGCATGATTTATGGCATTGCTTTCATTACAGACTATAAAGTCCCAGTACAATAAACATTTTGCATCCTGGGCATGCTAACCTTGTACCATCATCTGAGACCTAGGAGAGAAATTAACTTTATTGTAAACACTTCTGAAACTGAAAAGGCTGGTTTTGTGTTCAGCCAGAGAGAAATGCAAAGGAAACTTAATGGAGAATGAGGAATGAAAACGGCAGACCTTCAGAAACTGCAAGAGGATGGCTTGTAGCTTCTGTGTTAAGGACATTTTCCCAAAGAGAATGAAGCAAAGGGTTTTATTGCTTCCTGATCTTCCTTCTTTCCCATGTTAGCAACTGTGGGGACACAAATATTTTCATCCATGCTTTTCATACAGTTGGTCAGTGTGTTGAAATACCTATTCACTATTGACAATCTTTTTTTCTCAGTATCACTGGATTTGAATGTAAAATGTTTTTTTTTTTTTTCTGCTGGCTTTTACTAGGTCAGAATCTAGTTTTGAATGTGCACCTTTATGCATTTAGAAATGTACAACCTGATTTTGTTAAAATTACTTTTATAGATAGTAAGGAAAGAAATGTACAGCACAGAGATGACAGGTAATGTGCTTTAAAATTAATGTTCTGAAAGCTCAAGAAGTTCTCCTGTGATAATTCAACATATCAATCCAGTTTTACATTAAATCCTAGAACAAGATTGTAAAACAAATCTTAATGAAACCCATTCATTGGAGAATTGGTTAATGCATTTTTGTAACCCATAGATAAAAGTGAGGGGGGAGTTAGGTCTTGTCTCAAATACTTTTAAGGCTATAATTAGTAAATCAAATGGCTTTTTTAAACTAAAGAAAGACTCATAATTGATGCAACTAAGGTATGCCTTTTTCTGGATTAGTGTTCAGATCATATGGAATGGGAAAAACAAACCCCCTGACCAGCTGAATGATGAAGTCTCACTGCTAAACAGTGTTTTTGTCCTTTAATAAGAGTGGTACAATGTCTGACTCTTACCAACTGATGAACTTTCTCATTTCTGAAAGTCACCCAATTATCTCACTCTAACGTCACATGTGTGTAAATGTTGAGGGATTTGTGTTTTAATGTTTATTTTTGGTTTTTAGGTTTGTTTTTTTTTTTTTTGAGGGGGTTGCTTTGGGGTTTTTTTTAATTTTTCAGTATGGACAGTACTTCAAGGATGGGTGATGAATCATGCTATCCATAAAATACATATGACACCTTTGGCACAATATGGGTGCCATTTCAGCTGTTCTTGTTCTGTTATTCTGCAGTAATTTGTTTTATTAAAAAGAAATATAGATAATTATGAAGATTTTATAGCTACAAGTGTTAGAATGTTGCATAATTTTAAATTTAAACTTCTCTTGTGGTAGATGCCTACCATGAAATATTTTCTATAACAATGCAAAGTAAGAATGTTGAGATAGAAAAAGTAGGTTTTTTTGTCTATTCTGCTGGCTGCAATTAGCATTCATTTCCTGTAATGATTTAAAGTGACTCACTTGATGTTGTCGCTTTAGATTCTCTCTTGTTATTTGTGGAAAGAATGATGATAAAATTTTTTTAGTAATTCTTTTCAGCTTGCACTTGCACTTTGGTGTACACATGACAGTGTAAGCTATGCTTGAATAAACATGAAATGTCTGTATTTAGGGAATTGTGTTCATGCTGTAACAACCAAGGAACTTTTAAATCCATTTTGTTTTGGAAATTGAATAAATAGTTATATAAAACTTTTATGAAACAGCCCATATGAATCTATCTATAGGGATTTATGTTTTTTGTATAACAGTGCACTTAAAAATGTCAATATTAAGGATGGATAATTTTGAGGCCACGATATCATTATTCTATAGAGAAATCAAGTTGTTCAATGGGATACTTAAACACTGAAGCACTCCACTGTAGGAATAAATACAAGGAGACAGAGGTGAATGTGAGTATTCATGAAACACCACTGACTTCCACAGGAGGATGTGGGTGGAAGAGCAGAATTGTTCCTTATGTGTTTTGTTCTACCATATGAATAGTCTTTCTGTCATTTGAGCAGGTCTGTGCTTGCTTTGACTACAGTTACACCACTTCTGTTAGGATGAAAATGTGGTTGGTCCCTGAAGTGCAAGTCTCGAATCCCCTGTGCGCAAAGAAAGGATTGAATAAGTACTTGAAATTCAGTGTGACTTATTTGTACTGACTTAGGGCCATATTTTGATCTCAGGAGTTACATTTGAACAATGTAACTAATCAGCGTGACTAAATGCTTCTGGTTTACTTTTTTTTTTAAAGCTAAGACTAAACATGAGCAAAAATTCATACATACCTATCCTTTGTTAGCAATTTTGACAAGCCTGCTTATTCACAATGTTTGATTTCTATGCTCTGGGAAGAAATTAGACAGAAATGAAGCAATCTCTTTTCCCCCCAGTACCCAAATAATGCTGTTTGTCATGCAAAGTCACAAGTTTGTAAATACCACATGTCCCTTGTCCTTAAGCTATATGATACAATCTTTACTGCTATGACAGTGGCCCATGATTTTTACCTGGTGCACATTTGTTATGCTGGCTGTGACCCAGCATCTCTGCTGTTCTGTGCCCAGCTCAAGCAGCAGTAGCTGTATCCTTCACCCCTGTTCCATGGGTGGGGTAAGAGGCACGTGGGATGTGCAGTTCTTTTAGTTCTGCTGTAGAAGTGGTTTGTGCTTAGTTATACTAAAGAACTGGATTTGCTCCCCTGGAGATCCATGGGGAGAGTTTAAGACAGGATAAAAAAGACCTGCTGTTCTCAATAACCAGGGCTGTCATCATCCAGCATCAGGGAGGCTGTGGTCTGGAATGAGGAGGGCAATTTCCCTCTCCCCAAGCAAGCAAGTTTGGTGAGGAGCAGGTCTTCCCACCATGCTGAGCCTGGTTCTTCTTTCACTGAGAAGGGAATAAGTTGGGAACAAACCTTTTGAGTGTTGTATTTGTATGATGACTGTGGCAAGATATATGAATATATTTAAATCACATTTCTGCACCACACAAACCCAAGCTCCCTGGGGGATTTGATTGACCCAAATATGGGAAAGTGCAGTGGGCAGCAGCCTCTCTTGTTCCTGAGGTCTGCACTCCAACTGCCTGGGCAGAGGCTCCCCTTGGCTTCCTCTGTGCAACAGGAGAACACCTTCAGTGTGGGAATTGTCTGGCAGTGCTGTGGGAAAATGTTTGGCTGCTGGTCTCTGACCTTCTGCCAGCGTGTCCCAGAAGAGGACCTGTGCATCACTGGTGGGACAGGGAAGGTAGAACCAGTGTGCTGGCCTCTGGAAAGAGGTGAGGGGTCTCAGCTTGGCAAGATCTGTGTCACAGGAGAGGCTGGGATGCAGTGGGAGCAAATATGTAGCTGTGCAATGAATGGTAGTGGGGAAATTTTTCAGTAACTTGCTCCATGGTCATGCAGGGAGGTGACCACTCCTCAGTCAGCTAGTCCTGACCAGATAAATGTCTGTGAGAACAGCTTATCTGCAGGAATTTTGGAAGCTGATGGACAATTTTAGTTAAAAAAAGTACTAAATGTAACAGTAGGATTCGGTAGATAGAGTAGTTTTGGTAAGATGGGTGCTCTAGACACTTGTGATTGTTACTGTTAAAAGGACCAAGGTTATTTAGAAAGACATTTTCTGATTCTTCAGTCATGGTCTGTTTTCTGAGTGGAGGAAAGTATTGGTTTCAGTGACTGACTGAAATCCATTCTTACAATTTGGAAGGAGTTAAAATGCTTTTCTTGTTGCTTTAAAGTGGCCACATATACTTTAAAATGATAACCCAAACTGGATCTGAAATTTGAGTGTGTAGATGCTGACATGGGTATACTGCAGTGAGCAGAACTAACCTGGGGAAAATGCAGGCTAGAAAATATGAAGTGATGCACTTGACAAAGTAATCCATGCTGCAGAAGCCTGCCTTACTCATGCAAGTAATTGTGCTGCCTATGTGATGCTACAGCTCTTGTGTTTCTGCAGCACGTTGTGCTCTGTGCTGTACCTCTGCAAATTTCCTTGCCTCCCAGTGGTCTTGTTCAGACTGTGCCAAATGCAACACAAGCCAGAAGCCTGGGTCTCTTATATGAGCCTACCCTTTCCAGTTCTAGCTCAGGTTTTCTTAGAGCTCATAAGAGGGGCCAGTGATGCTTAGATCTTCTTGGGCCAGGCAATACTGCCTACACAGTTGCCATTGTGTTAGAAACTGATTTCCAGGTAGGGGAGTTACTTTGAGTCCTTTCAAAAAGGTGCTTCAAGTCACTAATAGTTTTGATACTGCTGCTATTACATGTCCATTTCATCCCTGTCTTTGAAGAGAATTTGGCAGTGGATTTCTTCATGGTCTGTCCTCTGGCCAACTCCTTTCCTGGCCTTGCTGACCCACTTGTGAGTCCCCAAGAGTCTGTGCTCTCTGATACTCGGAGTTCACTAGAGCATCCCTCATGCTTGTTGTGTAACAAAGCCACAGCTGTTTCCTGGCCTCTGAGTCCCTGTGTCACTGCACATGGAATGGCAGTATTTGCCTCACTGGATGTTATTCAATATTTTCTTATGTTAGGAAAAATTTTTAAGAGATTATGAGCTGTCCCCAAGCAGCACATTGTCAGGGATGTCAATGCAATTAAATGTAAATGATAGCAATGAGGACAGCCTTTCTACCTCTGGGTTGTCTGGCGGAACAAGCTTTGCAGTGAAGTTATAAGTGGGAGTCTTTATTTTATGCTGTGTCTTGCCAGCGTTCACACAGGCAAAACACTGTTGTCAGGGACACTTCTGAAGAAATGAGGTGTTTGTCAGCTACGTAAAGCCCGGCTCAAAGGAAGTTCAAGATGTGTGAAGTTGGAATTAGCTAGAAGGGAGAGACACTTATGAAACAATGGGATCGTTGAAATCTCTGACTTGTTCTTTGGTTTGATAGTTGTGCAAAACTTTTTCTTTAAAGCTTTATGGGTTCATAAAGATCTCTCAGGCTGCTTCTAACTCATGACTAAACCCAACCTGGACTCCCATGAAACACTGCACCTCTTCATGCTAGAGAGGCTCACTCCGTGTTGACTAATAGGGATGCATAAAATACAACAGCCAAGTCATACTGAATTTATAACTCACAGGGTGAGGATGTTGACATCTATTCACTGTGGTAACTTGATGGTTAGAGCAGTCATTCAAGAGCTGAAGTAATGGCTGAGCTTTCACAGCCCTAAGGTAGCCTACATCTTCTAGGAGAACATCCAAACTTCTCCTGGGGGAGAGAAATGTGTGCATGTTCACTATACATCCTTTGGAAACTGCCAGTCCAAAAAAAATCGGGCTTTGCTGGGCCAAAACGTAAGTGGGAATGGGATTCTTCAGCTCCTGCAATAATGGCAAAGAATTGAGTATTATCTGTGAGAACTGGGCTTATGTTAGAATTTTAGGTGTTGAAGCAAACAGAGGAAAGGGGAGAAAACCCAACCTTAAAATACCACCCCTTTTTCGTTATTTTCTGTGGTTTAACTTGGTCAGATTTCTATTTGTTGTGCTGAAGTTTTTCAGTTCTCCCCAACAATTCTCACAGAGCTTACAGCTCCCAAATCTTTGAGATTTGGGCATCTAGGGACTAGGCTGTTGCAGTCTCACCTTCTGGAGCTTAAATTCCCTTATGGATTTAGGGTTAAATAGGAGACAAGAGCATTGTTGTAACTCACAGAAGCCTTGCAAGGCTAGATAGAAGTAAGATTATAACAGTGATGGTTATCAGAAATGTGTCCTATTTAGCCTTTAATGAAAAAACCCTAGAGATTATTCATCTGAATTAAGTGTGAAAGGCAGGCAAATGCTTAACAGGAACTCTTTAGGAAGTGGGGAGAAGGGAAAGTTACCTTTTGAGAAGGGAAGGCAGTGAGAAGCAATTCTTAAGCAATTCATGCTTGAAATAACACCATTCAGATCATGTCCTAACATTTGTATTCGCCTTCTTTTTTTGTAATTTTTTTGTACTTCCTGATGAAATTTAAAAATATCGTAACACAGTCTAATGTAGTGTTTATAACAGACACTCAAAAGCACTTTCTTTAGCAGTGAGAAATGACTTGGTTTACTTATTTGTAGGAAGGGTGAAAGAGGTATATTGTTTTGGGGAGAAAGTGCTTCAACTAAGCAAAACCCATGGCATTTAAAAGAGGCTGTGAGAAAGAAAGCAGCTACAATATCCTGACATTATATTACAGGTGTATTTCACTCTAAAGTGTGTATAAAAATACATTTAATCATGCTTGTGGAATTGAGCTACAGAACTGCTTTATTTAAACCCACTCGAAGTTTGGGGTGAACGATTTTGAAAGGAAAATTGAAACAAACTAATAGGTAAAATGTCGTTTGGCTGGAGGAAGCATTTATGAGATCTATGAATGTGTGAGCAGCTGGGAGTTGATACTGAAAAGAAGACAGTGTGGTGGACTCCCATAAGGGCTCTCTTAAAAATGAGTGCCTCTTGATCTTATGTGGCTGCCCAGCCTTTCATTCAAAATCCAGAGGATCTCTGCAGCCATGACAGGAGCCACCATCTCCTGCTGCCTGGGAGCAGCACTGCTGTCTGTCTTGGCACAGGTGTAGGTTTGAGTTGGCAGTCACAGAAAATGTGGCACGCACAGCTCCAGCAGGAATCTTGCTTAGTTTTTTTTTTGCACTGATTGAAACTCCTTCTGGGTTGTATTGCAAACAAGGAGTTCCTCCTGCTGTTGTAATTGCTAGCCCTAGTTCTTGGTGTCCTGTTTGGAGTGCTGAGCTGTACACAAGCATTTGAGCTTGTGTGGCCAGCAGTGAAGGCAGTGGTGAGAGGAGTCGCTGGGTCTGCATTCAGGGAGGAGAAATATTGCTCTTGTGTTGGTTTGGCAGCCTGTAAGAGGCTTCACATTCAAACTGAGTGTCATGGTGGGTCAGTGCATGTGGCACAGAGGGAAACAGTTTGGTGGATCTGTCCTCAGTCAAGAGATGAATTTTACCTGTTTAACCATCATGTGTTTTATTTATGCTAGGAGTAATTTACACTTTTTTAAAAATAAAAATTTCCTTAAAATTAAACCCAGGAATAATCCCGTTGACTGCTATGGGAATGGTATCAGGGACAATTCAGGGACTGAAGCAACTGGGATTGGGTTCTGAAACGATTATTTCCTCTAATGCAACCATAGCTTTGACTAATGTCTAATTGATGTGTTCTTTCAAACAGATACTAATTTTGTCTTGGGTAATGCCCAGATCGTGGATTGGCCCATTGTCTACAGCAACGATGGATTTTGCAAGTTATCAGGATATCACAGAGCAGAAGTTATGCAAAAAAGCAGCACCTGCAGGTATTTGAGAACAGATTTATTTTCTGTTAAATAGCTTGCAGTGTTGTGCCTGTTGCTTGAGGAGAAAAGTAATCTGTTTATTCCAGTTTTGTCTTTTATCTCCCGAGGCTACATCTGTCAAATATGCTTTCCAGGTGTAACAAAATCAAAGAAGAGCCATTTCTAAATGGGTCCTTTTCACACGGTAAATAAATGGCTTTGTGTCTTTGGCTGGTACCTGACTTGAATTTCTCCATTTATTTGCAGTTTTATGTATGGAGAGCTGACAGACAAAGATACAATTGACAAGGTCCGGCAAACATTTGAGAACTATGAGATGAACTCCTTTGAAATCTTGATGTACAAGAAGAACAGTAAGTAGTCGATTGGTTGGTTCATTAATGTAGGTGCATAAAGTTGTCCTTAATTGTAGTGTAAACTGCAATTGTGTTACCCTGGAGGACAGTGCTTTATCTAGGGCTAAATAAGCCCCAGTTCTGCCACTTGATCTAAAAGGGAGAAATGAGAACATTAGAGATGAAAGTCACTCAGGGAGGCAGAGGAAGCTTTCTAATTTGTTCTGACGTTTAGAGTAATTTGTGTGTGATGCTTTAAGACAACACTGAAGATTCCATCAACAATGGTGGTACACATGCTAGGTTTAGGCAAGTTTCCACTACAGAGAACATGCTTTCTCAGTTTTTAAAAACTTGATGTAGCAAAGCCAGTATATAGTAGTTTGGAATAAAAAGAACCCATCTTTTGTTTTAGAAACTGAACTACTTCTGATGTTTTCAGATGAAACATCTTTTGTTTTGGACAAAAAAATCGATTGGCGTGCGATTTTTTTTCCTATGAAATTCAGTCTGGCTGTAACTGCACATGTCAGCAGATGAACTACTTGCCCCAGTCTTGGTGTCTCACCTGTGGACTATGTAATGCACAGTTATTTTCATCTACTTAATGTCACCTGAAGTGTAAACACACTGAAGTCTTCAGCCTGGCCAGATGTTAAGCTGAAAAAATTGCATTCTGTAACTTTATTTTGCTCTTAACAATTTTGGCTTCTAATAATGAAGGTGGTACTGCCCGTGTGCACAGTGTGTATGGCCTTGCTTTGTGCTGCTTTCCTCCTAGAGCTACCTGCCTCCAATGCTTACCTATTTTCTTAAAGCTGATTTCTGTTCCTAGCTCAGTTTGTGGCTGTGGGAACCATATGCAGCTCACATCTATGCATCCAAAGCCAAGTAAATAAGCTGCAGTCCTGGGATCTAGGAGAGTCTGGAATTCTCTCTCAGTTATCAGTGATTTGGCACCAAGAGACCATGCAGTTACTCTTCTGTCATGCTGCAGCATATGGCCTGTAGTAGAGCCTGGGGCCTCTCTGTCTTTTATGCAGATTTAAAGCAAGGTAACCGTGGAGTGAGGGATATTTCCTGCCCTGCTGTGCCTCCAAGGAGAGGTGGCCCCGAACAAAGGCCAGCTGTGCAGTAGCTGTGCTGTGTGACAAGCCGAAGGACGGAGCTGCGATGGTTCTGCTCCGCCCGCAGAGGTCACAGGCATGGGAAAAAGGAAAGCACAGAGCTTGCTGTCAAGTTTAACAAACTGCAGGGCACCTAATGTTTGTTAGATTTGCAGCTTTAGAGATACATTAACTACTGTTACAGAGACCGACTAATAACACTGGAGAGTCTTAACTGAAAAATATCAAAAAGGGGACATCCTGGAACTTTTTCTCAATATAAGCCACATCACAGAAAAACACTGTCCTATTTACCAGTCACTTGGCACCCAGACTGCTAAGTGGCCTTTCCTTTGTGGTCACTACCTCTGCCTGCAACTATAGCAATGGTTCAGATAATGAGAATGATTGGTTCTTACTTGCTCTCAGTTTGAAAGCTTGGGAAAGGACCCTGAATTTTGTTAGACATTTTTTTTCTTGCTCTTTGTTTCTTCTGTTTGGTCTCTCTGTTCTTTCCTCATTCTATTTTTCTTTTTCAAATTAGCCAGTGGAATAGATGGGAAATAGATTTGATTTTTGTACTTTACCTGTCTACTTCCTCCTTATAAACTAACAGTCATGATAAATAGCAAGCTTTTCTCCCCATTTTTGAGTTGTTGGATAATTGATATGTTTTCCAGAGCCTGCACATTTAATGTAATTCTGCCTGTTTTAACAATACGATCTCTACCCTTTTGGAGGAACTAAGTAAAACAAAATAGGAGTTTTGAGTTAAAAATGATGTCTGTAGTGCAAGTCAATCTTGTCATTTTAGGAGCAGCAGCCATTTTTTTCTTTCTCTGAGTAACAATTATTCCCTGGTCTTACATGTCAAAGCAGATTGAGACATTTAATAATGCTACTAGAAGTGAATGACTTTTTTTTTTTTTTTTTTTTGATGATGGCACTCTCCATGGTGGTGACCCATTACTAGTATTTACTTGGTTGTCTGCTAAGAATACCCCATCCAGCTGTTGATAGGTACAGGATACTCATAAACTTCATTGCAGTTCACAGAATTAACTCCAGAAACAAAGTGCAATTTCCTGCCTTCATCATGTTTGTGTTTATGGATGCTGCTTCTACCCTGGCCTTCCCTTTCTTTGTCCAGCCTTCCCCACATCCAAAAGTGACTCTGTGTTTTCAGAACTTGAAGTTGTGATAAAGATTTAATGATTCCTTGGGCAAGGCCCTTGGTAACTTAGCAGATATTAAAAATTATTGTTACTCCCTGGAAGAATTGCTTCCCAGAAATACAGAGCTTCTTCAGGATAATTGCAAGCAATTAGAGCAAACAGGTGCATAGACACCAGATTTTTGTCACTGTTGCTTTGATGCCATTCAGTTGCATTCAGTGGGGATTCATTGTCATACCTGGAAGGAGACAAAGTGAAAGCATTCTTTAATCAGAACTGCAAAATGACAACAGACAGGCAGTAATTTCACATGAGAGCTTCAGTTCCATTGTTTAATTAGGTGTGAGTGCCTAGTGATGCTGGAAGTATTGTTTATTTTTATATGGGAAAATTAAAACTTCACTAAATCTGAAGTCAGTGGAGATAAATGAACTTATAGCAAGGAAGTACAGCCAATGTATTAGAAAATAGGTTATATCTAGCCTTAGTCACACCTTACCTGAATTGATGTGTTTTAAACATCTAACTTACGAGACTTTGACAGTCATTTGTTAAGTTTTTACTCTTTATGGTCAGCCTCATGAGTTAAAAATGGATGATTAAATTCAACTCAGATTTTCTTGGTCTTGTTTTCCATCTACAGTGTAGGCCTGGCATACAAGCAGTGCAAAAGCAGGCTTGTTCTGTATGCACTTGCTTTCATTATTGATGAAGTAAATTTTTCTAAGAATACAAAAGTCACTTGCTTCTATCTGCCCCTGAAGAGGTGGTGTCCAATTGAAATCTAACCCCCTTTTCTATGCAGTACTTCACCTACTTCAGAGGAAGAATATTTTAAGTGGGGTGAACTTGTCAAAGGTGAAGTGCATCAAGAGTTAGAAAGAGTCTTCAAGTGTCCCCTGTCTGAGCAGAGGCATTCCCATTGCTTATGGTCTGCAGCTGTGCTGCAGAGAGAGTGTTAAGACACCTTTTTTTTTTTGTCTCAGAAGTTCTCTACAGATAGGACCAGCAGAATGCTTGCCAGAATGCTGGGTTGGCTGTAGGGAACTATTTTGCACACTGCAAAGCAGCTTGGTAAAGCAGTAGCTCTTTGCTGAGTAGACATATTATGGTGAGAGTCCCAAAGGCTGGGATGCATTTTCAGTTTGTGCTGGGGCTCACTTCCCTGTTTTCTGGGTGTTTGAACATTTAACAAATTTAATAGCATGAATATTTGTGTGTGTGGTTTTTTTATTTGATTGTTTAATCTTTTAAATTTTCATTTTAATATACACACGGTCTTCTCCCCTCCTTCCTTCTCCCTTCTTCCTCCAGTGTATTAGAAAGCCTTTAGAAGTCAGAGAATGACAAATCAGCCTAATACAGTAATTTGGTAGATTCTACTTGCATTTATCTTTGGGCCCAGGGCTTTCTATAGAGGTTCAAAACCAAAAAAAAAAATCATCCTAATTTATAGGCAGCAAAATTCACTTCCAGATGGTAGACCTATGATTGCCCACCACTAAAGAGTTTTCTTAACTGTTACTGGTTGAAACCATCTAAACCCATTTATATTTGTGTGTGTTGTGCCTGTGGTGTCTCCAGATGGAAACCTTTGCTAACCCATATCGTTGCATAGGAACAGAGGCAGGAAAGAATGAGGGGGTTGGAGTCAAGTGACATGTCCTTCTCGACCTCTCACTGAAGTGTAGCTCCATTATTTGTCAAGCAGTATGCACACCTGCATCTCCTGTGAAATCCATCTGTGTGAGTTCAGTTACCTTCAGCAAGGTCAAATTAAATATTTTGGACTCATAAAACTGGTAATTCCCATTAATCTTGTCAACTTCAAATGTGTTAGCAAGCAAGACCCACTGTCATCTCCACAAATACGTACAGAATTCCCACTAGTAATTCTTAAGTATTTTTCTAGGGGTAAATGGAAAGCAGATCTCAAAACTTTACTGTGTCTTCCTTATACTCAGGTTCTGTTCTTCAGAGAATGAAGAATCAGGTGAATTGTGCCAGCACTACTGCAGTACCAGAGTGTGTACTGAACCTTGTTTTCTACTGTGTTGTTTCAGTGTCATAGGACAACCCTTGTGAATAGCAATTCCACCTTTGAGGACTAAAACTGGTTTTTCTTATCTTAACATGTAAAGATCTGACGTTTAGAAGCATTAGGTGCCACAGCATCCCAGCCCCAGATAGAGAAGGTAACGAAGGTACCAGCTTTAAAACTGCTGGGAACGTATTTAATGATTTGCTCTTGGTGCAGAGTGATGAGCTCTGCTCTTTTGGTACACACTCTTTGCTCAAAGCTAGAGTCTATAGGAAGACTTCTGTTCTTTGTCTCGCATGGTAAGATCTCATGGGCTTTGCTGAACACCTGGTTACAATCTGTGTGGGTACAATGGCTTGCCAGACTCTGATCACAATTCATCAGCTGCTTTGCTAGTTTGACATTGGACAATGTGTTCAGTCTGTGTGGGATAGAGAGGAACAATCTCATCCTGTGAGTATCTGGGCATAAGTAAAACCCTAAAAAGAGTGGCTGTAATAGTCAGCCATGCTGTTTTTATAACTTCTGCTGTTTGGGTTGCTGCATGTAGGAATTGGTGGAGAAAGGGCACATGTTTCTATTTCCATGCTGCTCAACTGTTTCCCTTCAGGGCAATATGTGTGTGATGACTGACTGAGATATTAGTAAGTAATGCAGAGGTTGTGCTGCTTAGAGGAAACTTGCCCCATTCATTAATGGCAGTGTAGATGTCAGCTGAATTGTCAAAACATGTTTTTTTGTAGTAATTTAAAGTTAATTTTGGTTCAATTACTGGAAAGAAGAATGGTGTATTCCAGTTTTATTTTAAAATGGTGTATTCCAGTTTTATTTAAACTGTGCTTTTTGTAGTTTTGAAAAACCTCTTTGGTTAAATGACTCAAGGTATGGGCAAAGAGCACATTTAAACAGTGGTTTTGATTTTCATATAGCCTATTTTTGTTTGGCAGGAGGGAAAACTTAGTAGAGCTCAATGGTATTCTTGGGGAGAAGCTGGATCTTTTAGATCTTTTTGACTTCAATGATGTAAGAATTTCTGAAAGACTTCAAGCAAAGTTAAATAGCATGTGAAATGCTGGTGTTCCTGCCCAGAAAGAGGTTGAACGTATCATTATTGAAAGACACAGGACTGGAAAAAGGATAGGGAAGAGACAGTAGTATTTGTCTTTCAGATAGAGAATTGAAAGGTATGCAGACTGAGTGTGTTAGTCTGGAGGAGACTTGGGACTTGAATCACTGCCCTTAAAATAGTCTTTGCTTTAAGGCAACACCACAAGTACTGTGCTTAGGCCATAAAAGCACCTGTTAATTCTGGATTGGCCTTGTAATGTTGGTACCACGAGCCAGGCTGGTCCTTTGGGTACTGTCAGGCATTCAGTGTAGATTTTCATTTCTTCTCAGTTGTCCACACTGCTTGTCCTGCAGCTTTGGAGGGGCATTCCCTTTTCTACCATGTTTGGACCTATGCCATTAGACAAACACTGGATTCTTTCACTGCTGATTCCAAATCTAACAGAAGCCAGTGTAGCTCATGAGTGTTTACTTTTTTGTTTGTGCACTGGTATTATCACTGAACTTTACCAGGGAGAGAGGTTGCCAGGACTGAATACAAAATGTAAATGGAAGTAGATATATTGTTGGAAACACTGGTAAACACTTTTCTGTGTGGCTGTGCATCAGTGCAGATTGGGAAGTTACTCTTGTTTTGCTGTGAGAGCTCTGGAACAGTTTCACTGCCGGAATAACTCACAGGCTGAATCAGCAAATCACATTTTTCTTTAAAATGACCTTTCTTGTGCCTCTTTCTCGTCATGGTTGTCTGGCTGATGTTGGCTTTGACACCAAGAGCATGAGGGCTGCCTGTAGGACGTTGAAATTCTAGTTTCTGACCTATTTATAAGTAGTTTATACTTTTGGCTTTCCTGTTTAATAGTTAAATAAACTGTTTAAGAAGTAAAATTCTTCTGATAATTAAACCAGTATACAGGACAAAAGCTGAGCATGGCCACTTCTTGGCTGAGCCATTTGGTGTGTTCCCAAATTTCAGATCCCAGTTCTGCTGTGAATGAGCTCCTGGTTGCAGAGCACTGTGCAAAGTCCATGTAACCCAGCACTGTGATCACTCACCTCATGACTGCATTTTTATATCCACTTGTCTCCTATTCTCAAGAGACACAAGCTGTTAGGGAATGCACTGCAGAGAAAATACAATGATGTGGAGGCAGGTACCTGGCCTGGCAGGATTTTCCATCTATTTATTTCTGCCTTTGCATTGTTATCGTGTGGATTCCAAACTGGAAGATGATTTCTGCAGGCCCTGCGTACCACCTTGATTTTATATTTTGCTCTGTTTGTGACACTCTGGAAATTACAAGGAAACCCAAATTGTGCATTTCATCAAACATACATACTTTTAGCTGTCAAGAACATCTGGTTCTTTCTTTTAGCCTGTGGGGTGTATCATTAAGTTATACACTCAGTTCTAGGTAAAAAAGTGTTTTGTCTTCCTTCTTCCTATAAATAATGTAACACATGAGTGGGAATCAAGGGAGTCAGAAAGAAAAAACTCTTCTGATAAAAGTTCCTTGCCCTGCAGCAGCCTTAGGCAGGTTATTGGGAAAAGTCCTCTTGCTGCATTCAGAACCTGTTAGAAAAATCTTGCAACCACATACTATAGCATAACCATAAAGGGAAGATGACATCATGCATCTGACAAAAAGCCAGAATAGGAGGGTGAATTGCATCCATTCTGTGTTGAGCACAGCATCTTCAGAGATACAATAGTAAGTTTTTATAGCTGTGAGAGGCAGAGAAGGAACTGAGTGTGTAATTCAGCCTCAATGCTATGAAGGTTAATATTGGGAGCAGCCCATAGCAGAATATCTGTAGCTTGAAGCAGTAAAACAACAAAAAGTGGTTTTGGGGAGGAGAAAAAAATCCCTAATTAAAAAAAGGGCATGTAGATAAAGATCAAAAAGTGAGGCTGTGGATGGAGATCCTGGCTGATTAAAAAGTTGCAGTGTTAGTGAAGGGTGTTGGAGTGGGTAAGCAGTTAGTCACCAAGGAGTCTCTGTGAAAGCAGGATACAGATTTGATCAGCCTCAGAATAGTTCACATGTGAAGCTGGAAAAAACAAGTAGGCAAGAAGAAATTGAGATATGCAATTTTAGGAGCTCTTGGGAAAGGGTAGTGTAAAGGGTGTTACTGTCTAGAAAATTGCTGTTGGCTGCTTTGTGGCAGTGTCTTCTAAGCTCATTAGCAAGTTAGTGATGATTTTACTGGCATGGTTTCTTTGCTGAATCTTTTTTCACACTTAGCATGTTTGTTTGCTCGTACTTTTTTTGGAAAGATTTGTTCAGGAATGCTTACTCTTTGAAAAAAAAAGAGTATATTGACCCTTGAATACTTTCTGCCATGCAGGCATATTTCAGAAATGGCCACCAGTGATTCCATCTGGATTTCTCTGCTTTTTGAGCAGAGGCCTCCACGCATCATAGACCCTGCTGTTTATAGAAGTGGCTGTACATATGGCATGGAATCTCAGCCAGAGTTTGAAACTGCTTGTGTGTTATGCAGGCACAGTGGGAGCCTTAGGAATTGAACTTGGTTTATGGAAGTTGTCCATGGGTTTTGGAGATGCCCTATCTTTCTGTAGCCAGAAAAGATTGCTCAGCACTGAGGCTGGGAAAGAGCCAGGTGAGGCACTGGTAACAATAACCTCTCCTATATATTAAAATATGTTATTAAAAGCTGCCTTTGCTTCCTTTCTTGAACAGTAACTTGTAAGATACCTGAGGTTTTCTTGTGACCCTTTGACAGCCAGGAAACACAAGTTGCCCTTGTTACTGAAAACTACTGCATGAAATATACCATGTTGTGCTTCTGTTAAAATACTGAGAAATTCACATGAAAGAGAATCTGATCACTAGCATAGAGAAGGGTACTGTGACTGAGAAAGGAAAGGAATAGTCTTCTAAAATCACTCTTTCTAAAACAGACTTTGCTACATGAGTGACAAAGATTGTCTGGTGCTCTTTTATTTTGGCTTTCCCAGAGGGTCAAGCTCCTGCTAATCCTGATCTTATTTTGGCCCCTAGTATGTAGACCCTTCTCTCCAAACAAAGCTCAAAAGCAAGCCTGAATCCTCTCTGTCTCTTCATTGCTTTTGCAAGCACAAGAAATATGAGTTGTTTCCATCATCTCTGAGGGTGTACGGGCAGTCTGAAACCCAAGTACAAACTCCCTGAAGGCTGAGGTCTGGAGTGTCCCTTTTGCTATGTACCTCAGATTGGGAGAAGTCATCTTTTTATGTCTAAAGTTAAGACTGCAGGCTTAAAGTGGTGCCTTCCGGGAGGGGTCCTGTTATCTTATACAGGAGCCAAATGCTTTGTTCTAAGTCCTCCAATCAGCTTTTACTCAAATATCACTAAAAGCAGTGTGGTGAGTCCTGTGAAATGAGTGATGGACACTGCCTTGTTACATGGAACTTCATTGGTATCATTAGGGTCTTCTCAGCAGTCTCAGTAGAACTGTCAGAAATACGAAAAGGCAGGACGGACTGACAGATTCTCTCCTCAAGGTGAGCTGTGTGGATAGAGGTCAAGGAGAAATGGCAGCAGCATCTGAAGGGTCATATTGTGGGACCATCTTTTTCTGCTATGTCCAGGCTTTAATCTCTCAGGCAATTTTAATTAGCAGTTCATCACTGCAGTAATTAGAAAGGTGCAGTTCTATGCAGTACAACTTGATCCCACCCACAGCTTGTGTTCAGGTCCTAAAGGCTTGTTCTCTCCTGAATTCAGTGGAGTCTTGCTCCACACTGGAGTGATTTGGAGCAGGCTCAGAACAAGGCAAGCTGGGAAGCAGCTTGTGAAGGATTTCCCTTCCATGGAGGGATTTGCAGGCTGGGCCAGGGTTCCTGGAGGAAGCTCCAGGCTCTGAAGCTAGACATAGGCTACTATAGTAGTTAGGGCTTGGTCTTTTTAAGGGCAGGGAATTATTAAGTTGACCAAACTGGTCATATTCTTGAGTTGACACTCTGTGTCCTAGGCACAGCTGGCCTGTTCTAAAATCCTGCAAGAACCAGCAAGACACTGTTGTGTGCAGCCCTTGCACACACCAGGGACTCCTCCTTTAGGAGGTCATGAAGCAGTTCTTAAGTTCAAGTGTTAACTTTGCAGGTGGAGTTCAGAAAGAGGATGATTCCTGAAGATTAAAAAGCTACGCAGAGACAGACCAGAGAATTTAAATAACAGACTTGTCAGCTGCTTTGTTATTTTTCCTAATAGGTGTTTGTAAAAAAAGCCAACATTAAAGTAGCTTTTACAGATGGCTGATTTGAGATGTAAACATCTAAACTGGCACATTTACCGTTCTGCCTGCCATTGACCAACTCTTTTATGTGTTTGTTTCCAGGAACACCTGTCTGGTTTTTTGTGAAAATTGCTCCAATTCGAAATGAGCAGGATAAAGTGGTTTTATTTCTTTGTACTTTCAATGACATAACGGCTTTCAAGCAGCCCATTGAGGATGATTCATGTAAAGGTTGGTCTTCTTCACAATTATATATTTATGCTGCTTTTGTTTGTTTGCCCTGGTCTTGAAAGAGCTGAAGTCCTTTAAATACCCAAGCCAAAGAATTAAGTGTTAAAATAGCTTGTATCTGTGCCACTGGGGATGGCATTTATGCAAGAAATGCTTGCTGATTTCTTTAGTGAAATTGCTCTGGCCTACACTGGAAAGGGTCATTGCTAATGAAAGCCCCAAGTGCTTCAGAAAGCTCAGTTTACATGGTAAATAGGTACTACTCTTCCTTCAAAATATTTGATTAACCCACTCTCCAGCATAGCCTTCAAGGATTCACAGTGTTTCTCAGCAGCCCTGTACCAACTGTTTATGAAACTGTTATGAAATCTGAGGAATTAACCCTGGCTGAATCTAGCAAAGATCGGAATAATTAAATTCTGCCTGACTTGATGTTACTTGTCATTATCATGGGATTTCTTATCTTAAAGTTCTGTACTAATTTCCTTTAGCCTATATGAAGAGACTCCAGTAATCTTAAGTGGCATCAGGTTTAAGCTGTCCTGGTGAGTGTAGTAGCCCTGCAGTGTTCTGCTCTTAACCCTTTCCAGCCTGGAAACCTGGAAGCAAACTCAGCTGTGACAGCAGCATAATCTTTCCTTCAGGTTCAGATCCCTTCAGAAATAGACCTTTTGTTCCCTATGGAGTATTACAGAGACTTGTGTTCTCTGGGGTAAAAAAGGATGTAAGTTCTCCTGTTTGCATTTTTGTAGTATTTAATAATATTTGTAGTATTAAATTAAACAGGAAACTTGCTGTGAAGATGAACTGATTTACATTTGTTCTAGAAATGTTATTCTTTAAAAGCATAGTTTCTCAAAGTGGAAACACCTGTTACCATGAAAAAGGAAGTACAACCTTGACAAACATAGCCTCTTCCAGGCTATGTGGGTAATTCTTTTCTCTTGTTAATGCTATTTGTTTGGTTCCTTATTGCTTTAATAAAACTAAAAAAACTTACCTTGTCAGAAAGTTTGGGCCTAGAGTATTTTTTCCCTGCCTAGTGGTCCTCACTGTATCTTGATGAGGAGTGACAGCACAGATAAATCAGCATGATGCAGTAAAGCTGACTCTCATTTATTTGCTGGTAGTGAAGGTCCTTGCTTCATTTAGTCAGTTGATAAGCAGGACTTTCAGTCAGGAGTGGTAGCTGTGTCCTTTTGCTTTCACAGGAGCTCCATAATGTGGTAGAGATTGGCAGTTTGTCTTTCATTTTCAACACAAAGAAACACTTTAACTTTTTTTTTCAATACAAGTATGTTGAAGAAAGGGAACACTTTTTTTTTCTTTTTTTTCTTCTTCTTTTTGAATCTTATTTGGATCTTGACATTTTGCTGCTCTTGCAGTAAGCATGGTAGTTCTCAGTGGTTGCACATCTACAGCAGTATAGGCACTAAACCTACACATAAGTGCATGGACTTGCAGAGGAGTTGATGATAAGCAGAATTTCTCCCTCTGACCCACAGAGGCTGGCAAAGTGGCTAACACAGGTTGCAAAGAGAAGAACTGAATGTGTTATTTAGAGGCCACTGATTCACAGCTCTCCACTCCTTCCCTGTGTGCCATGTCTTTATGTACAGAAGGGCTCATGCACTAAATGAATCTTCCAAATATTGTTTATGGATCTCCTAAAATTAATAAAGTTTCAGAAGTTTCATGCTGGTAAAGAGTTCTCTGTCACTTTATACATAAGTCAAGCATGGAAGAGCACTTTCTGTTTTTTCTTTAGTTTTTCCCTTTTTCTTCCATAATTTACTTGCTGTAGGCTAGCTTTGTAGTTTTGTTTTGTGATATTGTATTAATCACTTGATGGCTAGATGAGCAATTTCTTGGAGGAGCTGATTTGTCAAACAGAATTTTGCATGTGTGTCCATGACTTTAATGTTAGATCTCGTTGTGTAATTGCATTGTAATTGTGTAATTGTGAGATGGGGAAGAAAAGGCAGCTATGGGGTGTTAGGTAATCATCTGCACCAGGCTCTGGGATTCACAGAGTGGAAAAATATTTTTGGAATATCTTAAAAAGGTAAAATTGTAATAGCTTGTTCTAAGAATCATCAACACACAGGAGCTTTGAAGAGGGCATATTCTTTGTGCTGTGTACAATGCTACGCAGGAACTTTGTAGCATGCTTTTGAAAGAGGGCAATTTTCTTAGGAATGTTTTCATATTTTCAACTCAAATGAACTTTCAATCTGAAAAACTAAAACTGCAAACTGAAAACTGATTACTAAATCAATTCTTTTTCCTTTTTTCACCTTTAGTCAGTTTAGCAAGTACTTTTCCTTAACTGTGTTTGTATGTGTAATCAGTTACCTATGCTTATGAGTGCTTAATATGTAATAGGTTGCCTGTAGATGCAGATATGTTAATAAAATGTGCTATTTGCACAGTTGCAGAACGTTGCAGTTTAAATCACTTAAGATTTTAAAAATCAATGTCTGTATGTCTATGTAGATAAAAACATTAAATCGATCATGTTCTTGTATTACATAAAGAGCAACTAATCTGTCAGGCTAAGCCTGCTTAGCTGTGGTATATCTTGGTTTTCTATCACCTGCTGGCAATTTCAAGCCTGATTGTTCAGCTGCAAATGATGCAGCTCCTTGAGTGAAAAGTGTAGAGCTGTAATAGCAGGTGTTTGACTGCACAAAGATGAATAGGCATCTTTCATCTGAAGGTGACTCAGAGGGATAGAAGGTCCCAGTACCATTTTTCATGTTATTTTTTTTTTTAATGATTAATAATATCAGACATTGGAATAGATGAAACAGGAAAGTCACATAAAATGTAAAATTCTCATTGTAGCCTTTGTTAATTGATTCAGATGATTTAGAAGATGTTTGTTTTATGACTTCCATGGAAGGTAAGTAAGCTTGCTTTTAAATGCAGCAGCTTTAAAAATAGTTTGTTCTAAATAAAACCTCTTAAAAAATAGTGTGTCAGTGATGTTGATAATATTTTTAAACAACCTCTTTCCACTTTTTCCCATTTGCTTGCCCCTTGAAAAAAATCAGGGAAACGAAGTTTACTTGAACAGAAGAAGGCAAAATCAAGTTATAGCATAGCTAAATTTGTCTTGTCAAGTGGTAGGTCACCTTCTTAGCTGAATTTTAAAGTATATACTACATTTGAAATTAATGTATTTTGTCTGTATATGTCTCTCTCGGTTTGAGATCTAACACAACAAGTATGAGATGCTTGAGAATAGTGTATAAAGTGGAATGCATCACTTTGTGCAAAGCAATTATTTATTCAGACAAATAGTAACTGTGCTTGCACTCTAAGTAGCTTGTAAGAAGTTTGCCTGAACAGGTTTTGAATGTATGAATATAAGGTGAACTTATTGAGAGCCATCTATGCTGTCTCATAAGAGTTTGAATACTAAGCTTTGGATCCTAATTTTAGCTTTTGATACTTCGTTTTTATATAAAGAGGTGGTCAAATTCAACATCACTGAATCAAGTAGTGAATGGTTGTTATCCTCCAAGATGATGTGCTTCTGTGCTTTGTAGCAATCACCAGTTGCCATGTCCTCTGCAGAAGATGCTTTATTTCATTTTGCAGCTAAGCTGTCCTTTGCATAACAAGCAGGATTATACAGACACAAAAAAATACTTTGTTTGTCTCCTTCGTCTTAATTCAGGGAAAAATTCACGTTCCATTTTTTTCCCTTTCTGTTTCTTTTCTTTTTAATTTTTTTTTGTTTTTGGTTCTGTTTTTAAGACGTATTTATATGAACAGAGCCAGTGTTTGAAATATTTTGATTAAGATATACTCTGCTTTTATCTGGATGAAATGTTTTCTTAAAAAGAGGAAACAAATGAAAGGGAAGTTGTGAGTATATTAAAAAACTTAGGTATGCTTTCCCAGTCTAGATGGAAAAATAATACTGTTTTAGTCATGAGGCTTCAAAGAGAAGGAACACTGCAGAGAAGTGCAAGGATCTTTCGTGTGTGGGAATACAAAGGTGGCTTGAGTGGAGGCAAGAACTCTTGGAATCTTGATTTATTCACACTTACACTGTTGTGTGAACAACAGACCTGTGGACAAACAAGCTTGTTCTCAAGCAGACAATGGCTTCTTGTTCTGACTCTAGGAATTGTGTAAGTCATGGATCAGCAACGTGGTAACAAGGGTTCTGTATCTGCCACAGTTCCCAATGTTTGAATTCTTGAGTTGTCAGGAATGAATTGAGAAGAGCAGCAGGAAACAAATTGCTACCTAGAAATAAATAATAAATGCTGTTGTGCTTGAGTATCAACTTACTTAAAAATACAAAAAATTGGCTTCTTCAGCTTAAAGCCATTGTTAAATGAAACTTCATGCTTTAAAAGAAGAGAAGTTTTGATGAGTTAAGTGCCACAGCACAAAAATATATTTCAATGCCATATTTCCACATGAAACAAATCTCGGGGGACAGCTTTTGTTATCATCTTGTCTTGGGTGTTATCAGAAGCAATTTCTATTCACCTTTTTGCAAAGAAATGGTTGAAAATGGAAAGAACATCATGGAATGCAAGAGTGCTGAAATCAGAGCTGTTAATCTTGAAGATTTCCATCTTTTTGAAGCTGGAAATGTTTTAATGTCGTCGTGTTGCTTTGTCTGTGCATGGTATTTTCTGCAGAACTGAAAAAAGAGACCAAACAATGGTAAAAATGGAATCAAAGACAGGGGCATAGGCAGTCACTACCTTGGGATGGTATCCAGCTTTATATTTGGTTCCTGAATTTCAAGCTGTCTTCTCTTCTCTGGGAGCTTATCTTATTTGAGGAATATATATACCTATATTAGAACTACCTAGGATCATTAGATTTTAAATTGAGTTTTAATTTTCTCTGTTTCTAGAGGGAAACAATGGATGTAGGGTTATACCAACTCCTCGTGTTGAAAGAGAACTCCTAATTAATATCATCTGGTCCCTCTGTTTTAGCAGGACTGACACCAGTATATTCTTACACCGTCTTGAAGCTTAGTTTCTTTTCTTGGAATGCTTCATGACCCTTAAAATTTAGTGTTTGTGTTCAGTCCTATGGCTTAAGTCCATTCCTGGACATATCTTTGTTGGATAGGTCAAGTAAGCTGTTGGCTGTGTCTGTCCTTAGGGTTCTGGAGGAAAAATTGCAATAAATTCAAGAGGTACTGTTGTCTTTTCAGGCATTACTGGAGATGTTATAATTCAAAAGGTCTAGTACTGGCATTCTATTTAATTTTTTATTTTCTTTTTCCTATGCCACAATCTGTAGGTCTAGCTGTATGTTGGAGTTGCCACATTTTTATCTTTTTCTTTTACAAGAACCAAACCCCAAAAGGCACCCAAAGAGGGGTGTTGTGTTCTAAAGATGAAATTCTTACACATTGCACATTGATCCAGTGCCTGGCTTTAGGCACATCTGAAAGAGAACTCGGGTGTATCTACAAGCTGGGCTCCTGACTGTGGTACCCTGTCTGTGGAGAGAATTAGGGTATGTACTTCCAGTTTGTGTCCACACTGCTTTAAAAAGCCAAGCTGAAAAGCCCTGCCTTGTGACACATTCTCTTGCCTGGAACAGTTACATTGCTTTCAGATCAGAGTTTGGTGTAGAGGCTGAGACCTAATATTTGTGGAAACTGTTATTTTGTGTGCCGTTTCGGCACCCACAAGTGAGATTTTCAACACGTAGGGCAGAGGAATTGCTTGCAGGGGATGTTGAGGAGAGAGGAATGGATTAAGCTGTACCTTTCAGAAGAAGATGACTCCTGGGAAGAAGGGGGGGCACCCGAAGGTGCTCAGCATTCATAGCCACAACTCATGCCACAGAGTTGTCTGACAGTGCTTTTGTGCAAGAAAGCTCAAGTGAGGTGCTTCCTTTTCATCCTCTCTCTTTGTACGTCCGAATAGCTCAAGTCTTAGAACTTGTCTTAGAACAAGTGTTTGGAAGAAAATACACACCGAAAGTTTGTCCTCAGGTTTTGAACCAAATTTCGCATCTTCCAGGAGAATGCCCTCCCTATCAACCCAGTTTCAGTTAGAAAAAGGAGCTGTCTATATTCTTTGTCATTAGAAACATTTCGCGTGTGGTAAGGGAGGCAGGTTTCGAGTTCCCGGGTGTAGCTGGAACTCCGTGGTCTGTTCTGTTTCCCGCCGGGGCTGACGTTTGCGAGCCAGCCCCGTTCGTTCAGCTTCAGCACCACGGCCAGCGCCGGAGCGCCCTTCCTGCGGCTGCTCCCTGCCGGCGCCGGAGCGGGGCCGGCCCCCTCGGAGCGCACCCCCTCAGAGCGCATCC
>VZTB01015639.1:25046-69965 GCA_013397245.1 Thryothorus ludovicianus | reverse complement strand
ACATAGCAGAGATTGCTAGTAGTATCTCTATTAAAGAACGATAGTAATAAGCTCTTTCTTTTGGAGCAGTAAAAATATACAACGAACTTTGCTAATAGCCTAGTAGAACAAATATTCTGTATTTTAACCTTATAGGGAAGCTCCATCAAATGTTTATTATTTTTATTTTATTCCCACCCTGTCACTCCACCCTTCCTGACCCAACCATGCAAATATCTTGCACTCATCTTGCATAATGACAGAAAAATATTACATGCATTATTCCTGACTGCTAATTCTTCTCAAGTAATTTTGGAGTGATCAGATTCAGGCAGATTTTGGAAGCAGTCTTCACCTTAATCAATTTTAACAAGCCTATAAGCAGAATCATGCAAACAGGGTAATAATGGGAGAAATAGAGACATTTGAGCAACTGGGAGATTTGACTGGTATTCTTAACCATTTTCCAGACAATTTTGAAGTGTCAAAGGACACACTTCACCTCTCTTGAAAACAATAAACCTCTGAACGCAGAATTTTGCGTCTTTGAACTTACATGACCAAGATCTAATTACATTCTTGCGCATTGCACCACGAATCTGGGGAAGGAAACTCATTTCATGCCTCATGGCATTGTGTCAGTGAAAAGAAAGGCATTTTTAACTGGAGCATAACAAAGACAAAGAGCCAGCTGGTGACATATTTTCCGTTGGTTTGAGCGGAATGTCACATGGTCTGAAATTGTGAAGACCTAATAAAAAATAAATTATTTTTAAAAAGTAATTCAATAACAGAATTCATAATGCCAAAAGTCACAGTGAGGCCACAGTATATTTAGGTTTTCTTTTTTACGTGTATTTTCAGGCTAAACTTCACATGATGGTAGTTTCTTGGTAATGAAATCACCCAGCAGAGCCAAGAATGGCAGATCTGTTACTATCTCTACCAAAGCTTTTCTTCTGGTCTTCTAACTTTGGCTCCTTATCCTGTACATATTACCTTTTCTTCATATTCTTTTTAATAATTGGACAAAGCTCTAAAGTAACCTGAAAAATATTTTTAGTTGTACAGGGGTTTTCAGAAAAATGTTTCCTTTTCTCCAGGAGAAGAAAATACAAACTGGATCAGAAAGAGCCAATAGTTAATTCCGTTTCCTAATCCACAAACAATATAGATAAAGCATTCAGTTGTGGTGATAATTGTACTCTCTGGATACTTGTCCCTGATGAAAAATCCCAGGAATTAAATGTACCTAAATAGAAAATTACCTTTATAATAAATTAAAAAAATTAAAGAAATTATTTATGGCACTACTTATTCACACGATGGAGAGGTGAACTTTATTAGATGTAGAACTCTCCAGCTCATTACTGCAAATAGCCAGAAAAATATTTATCATCTTTTACACAAACACATTGTAAAAATCAGCATGAAAAGCACTGCCACATTCTAATTTTCAAGCCCTACTTAATGGCACCTGAGCAAGTAAGAAGCCTTTGAATTATTTTTGTCCTGGATGCTTTTGTATACATTCCATGGGATACTAAATTCAACAAATTTTGTTTATTTTCATTATGGAGAAAAAAAATTAAAAATTCCTAACTCCAGTTCTAAAGGTTTGTTCTCAGATAAGAAGAATCAAGGAAACAGAAGAGAAAAGGTCTGAAAAAGAAAAATGCAATAAAATGTTTCCATTTGGATTCCTGCAGAGTTTTTTTTCTTTCAAGGAGATAATATCAATTTCTATGAAGCTTTGTTTATGTAATATGAATCTATCTTTATGTATTTTTTCCTTTGGCCAACAGGGGACTTGGATCAGGATAGATGAGCTAAAACCTGATCCACAAGTGTATCCCACTTGCCTGATAATTTACCAGTAGAATATTTTCCTGGTCCTAAGACTACTTGCTCAGGCATTTCTGGGGGTCACAAGACCTTACACTCTGCAACTATCTTGCTGTGCAGATAGACGGAAAACTTTCCAGGTCTGTCACAGATCTATCATTGTGGGAGAGCCCTCTGGCTGTCTTAGTCTTCTGAGCTTCTTATCCAGATGCAGGGGAATCTTTCTTCCCCATGCTACCAATGCTTACGTCCTTCAGCACTATGAGGGTCTTCCTGAGTCAGGGTAGCAGCTAAACCTTCAATGCCAGAATCTTTGGTAAAATTTTTAGGAATTTTGTTTTCCAGGAGAAACTTCAGACTTTCTGGGTTTTGTTCACATTTAGAATAAGATTTCTCCTAAACTACTGGATTTTCCCACAGAACAGTTTTTTTGATTTTGAGTCTTTTTAAGTGTACTAATACATCTCTATTAGTATTCCGATCTCACCTGCAAAGGAGGTTACACTCAATATCTATCAGACTCTTCTTTTAAGGTTATAGAAATCAAATAAGCAGTTTTCTGCTGTACTACAAACATGGCTATATTTCTACCAATTTTCTTTTCAATTAGGAAAACTGATGACTGTTCATACCATTATAAGAGGTTGCATAACAAAAAACTTGGAGACTATGGTTTCAACTTCCTTTAAAATGGTTTACTTTTGTGTGTATTTTATCCTCTAAGGAAGGATATTTATTACTCTTTGAGAACTGGGAGATTATGTCACCAGTACAGGAGTAATCATGGTTTTTGCCATGTTATTAAAATGTAGATCAGTAACGACATTATCTCATCAGTGGTGTGACATACCATCAGTTATTCTGTCATCATGGATTTGCAACAGCATCACCAGGAGTAGGCTGAACCTAACTTATAACTTGACAGCAACTTCCAAACATTTAAACTCAATTTTCATGGCTATTCAAGGTAAGAACAAATGGTCTTGTGTTATTTGCCAATTGAAAAGCACTCCACGATTTGAATTACTTTTTTGAGCCAGGGATGATTTTGTAATAGACGAGTATGGACCAGCATAACAGAATTGGTTCCATCTGTCAGTTGAGATATGATTCTGTCACCCTCTATATTAGTCCTTTCAGCATTTCTGGAATTTCTTGCCAAAATTAGCCTGTCTTTGGACTCAGCAGCTATTCAAACCAGTGTAAAGGCAAACTCATGTGAAAAAAATAGCAAGTCAGGTTAAGATCAGGGAATTTATTTGGCAGCCTTGCTGAACCCCTCTAAGGCATTTGATTGCAAGGAGCATACTCAATCTTTTATAGGACTCTTTATCTACAGCCTAAAGGAATATTTAGCTTTATCTCTTAATGTGCCTTCTTTAGGCAATAAATACACAAAGGGTGCTGTTCTAAGTTAACATTTACCTCATGATATTTATTGCTACCCATACTTATCTACTCATTTTCAACAAAGTTCCCCCTCCGGATAAGGTACGTTTTTAACCAAATATTATCTATTTGTACTATTTTCTCTAATAATTCAATTCAATTTAGAAGTTAGATAAATTATACCTGAGCTGAATCATTTCACATACATACAAAGGAATATGAAAGAAAAAGTATGAATAGGAAGATACTTTAAGTCAACCTGTTTTTACCCTAATTAATTTGTTTAATTCTAATCTTTGGCTTTGCAACTAACTTGAATCTCCAAGAGAAACCAAATGAATCTTTATTGCACCTTTCAGTGTTGAGCCTGATCTTTTTTTTAGTAAGAACTAAAATAACTCAGTTTCTAATAAACAAGGGCACAGTCTACCCTCATCACCATCATCTAAAATTTTCAGTCCATTGAGTTCTGTAAGTTTTTTCTGTGAAGTAGACATCTGTGAGCTGTATTTCCATACAGCTGAGTTAGCAGACATTTGGAAGTCCATTCCTCCCCCATGGTACAGCTGCTGCTGTACAGTGTCAGTCAGGGCTTACGACTTCACCATCATTGCATGCAACCACAGCACAGAGCATCAGTTGTGGGGTGGAAAAATGGGATAAATATGACACATGGCTCCAATACTGACTGTTTTTGGAAATGAATTGTGGACTCATACTCAGCATATCTTTCTAAATTTTTAAAAACATTCCATATGACTCAGTCTTCCATTTGAATATTAATCCAAATTTTCAACAATTTCATGTCCTGAACATGGCAATAAATATAAATTACCAAATGCAAACCTGAATATTTCCAATATAGGCTGTATAAAATGAAACGGGTTAAACTGTTAAAATAAGCCAGTAATCTCTTGCCTCCAAAATAACAACAGTCTTTCAAAGGTGTTTGGCACATCTGATAAAGAAAAGTCAAGCAGTAGGTCCAGGAGCTGGAATGTGTAAGTGATCTTCATCCCATCTGTGGATGCATGCCATAGATGGGTTGGCCAAAGTTACAGATGTGATTGACTTGCTACCTAAATTGCTCTCCTTCAGAAGCTGATGATTATGGGATGTAGAGCTGCATGTTGAGAAAGTCCAGATTGGCTAATGGCAATTTCCTGCTGTGCTTTTGACACCGCTTGACTCTAAATCAACAAAAGGTTCCTTCTCTATAGCAAATGTCTACATTTTCATTTGACAATGCTAATTGAATTCTTCCTCCTCAAAATCTGAACGTTGACATAGAAGATGTAATTGTCTGTTGACTTCCAATAGTGAAGAGTTAATTACCATTGAAGAGTTCAGGGCAGAATCAAGTTTCATGTCCACAAAAGCCGAAACAACCTTTTTCAATATCCTATTCATTTAACATTTATTTCAGAAAATAGTGAGAGGCCATGCAATAGACCAAGGTGTTATTGTCTTTCAGGTCAGGTTTGTTTGCTGAAAAATGAAGGTTTAATTTGACTTGATAAGCTAAAACAGTGTCAGCTGTGTTTATTACTAAATGATGCAAGCATCTAGACAATGAACTCATAGATATTCTGAGTAGACTGTTTCCACAATAGTGGTAGGAAATGAGAAACCCTTCATTAGAAAGGAACACAGAATTTAAAGAAGAGGAAAAAATAATCAAGCCAGGAAGGTATCTGGTGCTAGAGAACACAAATAATATATTTCTTCCATGTGCAAATTAGTTCAGTGATTAAACAATACTGCCATTTGTGTATTTTTTGTGTTCAATTATATACTAAACCTGCTACACCCTTCAAAAGCCACAGCTTTCCCTGGACAGGGAATTCTTTTTGTGCCAAGCCATGTGGAGGTTTTATACTGCAAACAAATGAGAATTGGTGAGATCAACAGCTCATTTTGGTTTATGATCTAAGACGGTATGAACGGTGTTCCCCAGAGATGCATCACTGATGTTCCTTTCCATTGCACTGTGTATTAAAGTCTTTTAACTAGTAGCTGTGACTACAGCCAGTGGAAAAGAAATGCTCATCAAGCTAGAAGGTAGAATTAAAAGGATAACCCTTTCCTTCACAACAATTCATATTTCAAGTAAGAGTTTGAGTACAGCAGAATTCACTCCTTAAGGCAATTAAAGCTCTCAACTATTGGCCATATTAGAGTCCAAGTTCAAATGAGGATATATTTCTGTAAATTCTTCTTGTTAATTAAAGGTTTGCAGGGTTTGTGCATAGCTTTTGTCATGGTGGAAACAATTTATATTCATAACATCTTTGAGTTCATTCATAATTTACAAATGTGGGTTTCTTTTTTCCTCAATTTGTCCTCTCCCCCCACCCCTTTCCCCCTTATTACAGTTAAATAATGTTACTTAAGAAGGGAAATAAACCAAACCAAACATACAAACAAATCTCTTCTAGATTTCCAATAGCAGGCTTAAAATGCCACTAACACCATTCAATATTCTTCCTCTGGTTCTTTTAGATTTACATAGCTCAGGGTATGTTACTACCAAAAAAAGTGCCACCAGAGTAAGGTGGCATTAGATGGAATTAGCTATGTGTATTCTAGTATTAGCAGTGTATTCTAGTCACTTCAAAAATATGGCCAAATTGAGAAAAAAAGTTATTAAAATCATAATTCTTTTGCGTTAATTAATTTTGACATCCCTAGAGCAAGTGGCTCCCTATAATTCAATGGTCAGGGTAATCTGAAATATAGTTTACAGTGAAAATTTTCTCTGTCATACTGAGAAGTATTGAACTGAGGAAAAGAAATAACTCTGTAATATAATAGTTAGGATTTCCAGATCCTAATTTCTTGCCATTTGAGCACTGCAGTATTTGGAAGAGTAGACCAGGTTTCACAGGAGATATCAACATTAAGGAATCAAAGACTGAAGAGTTTATGGAAGAAAATTCTCCAACTGGAGTTGGTAGTAAAAATTAATGTTCTAAATCTCTTGCTGTTTCAAGAATTTAATATTTGACTCAGGATGTTTCAAGTCCCACATAACACTGGCTTATACATCAAAGAACATGTTGTAACATCACCTCTCGTCAATGTAGAATCAGCCTTTTTCATATCCTTTTAATACCCAGAGGGAAAAGTATAGGGGTAAAAAAAGCTTTTAAAAATTGCTATCATGTCATTCTTAAAACCTTTTTTCTCAGACGCTGGAATTAAACAATAAATTGGACAAGAACCTGACAGCAACTGACACACTAATAGTGAAAAAATGTTTTGATCCCTGGGAGACATTGTAAGCAAGGTATGGACAAACACAACATCTACACCTTCATAAAAAAACTGAAAAGCTAAAGCCTACATTAATTGAAGCAAGAGATAGCACAGGTGTGTGGCTAATTAACAGAAGAACAACAAAAGTTTGAAGAGAGGAAAGTTTAACAATGTTGAACAATAAGATGATAAAAATTACTGTAAGACTGAAAGCATGGGAGACAAGGAGAAGACAAACTCAAATTACTTCAAGAATGTGAACATGGAGAAGTGAAGCTTCCACCAACTGTGGAGAAAAGCAAGTAGGAGAGATACCAGGAGGAATTAGTACTTCTATATCTTTAGACACACTGAAGTTCAGACTGTCATTAGAACTTCAAAAGAGAGATATTAGACAAATAACTCCACACTGACTATCCAATCTGTAATTGCTGAGGTAAAAGAGTAAGTATGAGTAATCCACTTTAAGGGGGTCATTCATATCCTGAGGTCATTAAAAGGAGATGTAAGCAAAGCAAGAAAAAAAAAGGAATGGACTATATAAGATTTTGAGGAAGTGGAAGGAGAAGGCAAAGTCAAGTAAATAATGATCAGATTAGACAGAAAGAAAAAATACAGGTAAAAATAGGGCAAGAAGGCAGCTGATGTGAGGCTGTGTCAGAGACTCCAGTAAGACAAAGATTAGTTTACTTACATAACATGAGAAATAAATATGCAGAGTAATGGTTAAGAAAATTAAATCTATCCAGGAATAAGTCAGTCAGCTGAAAGAGAGAAAATGTGATTGCTCAAGTCCAATTCACGAAGTTTTGGATCTGAGTCATTAAATGTCCTTTCAGGCTTAACTTGATAGGTTAGGTTTTGGAGATGTAACTACAACAGCAGGAATACTTTGACTGAAAGACATGGGTGCAAAGGTAGCATATTCAATACGGTTATTAAATGCAAAGCCAAAAGACTAAGGAAAGGGCCAGACTCAAGCTCTCTTTCAATGTTGAAAATGTAAATCTCATTAGGTCATTATAGTCCATGTCTGGCCCTTGATATCCTAAGCTAGAACACAATGCTACCTTTTAACTGCTCCTGCACACAGAGATTTTCATTTAATTCACACTCACAGGGGCAAAGTCAACAAAATCCTCCTGTGCTGTTCCCCACTACTGCCTTTGTCAGGCAATTACTGTGAAAGGGGTAATATAATAGAAAGGACAAAACAACTACTGTGTCTCTGGCTCCAACTGTAACTGCAGCTCCTTTAGCTGTTTAAAACACTTCCTAGGTACCCATGCTGAGAGTCAGCCTTGGCTGTGCTGACAATTCTGGGCACTTTCAATGCAGTGCAACAGCAGGAATCTTTCAAAGCCACAACCAGGACTTTTTTATTTAGTTGTGTTTATTCCTGCTACCATGTTTTGGATTAGTTTGGATGTCAGAGTGATTTCATGCACAACACCTGCAATATATTGAACAGTGAAGTGAGGTAACAGCTGTGTTGTATGGTTAACCAAAAATGTAAACCCGTTACATTTCTGTTGATGTTAATGTTCTTGGACAGCAAGCTTCCCTTTAAAGAATGGGAATATCCACAAGACCTGCTTATTTCTTCCTAATCACTGTCCCCTACTTCTCCCCTCTCTTTCCAACCAATTCCTTAAAAAAAGCTCTGGTCAGTACCAAAGCCCTGAGGAACTTCATTTCAACCAGAATTTAAACCTATACATCAACTCCTACTCTACCACCAGCTCCTAATAAAGTAAATCATTAAACTTCAATTCCAATACAAAATTCCATGTGGATTCTAAAGCAAACTAGTTTTAGGGTTTTATAGAGTAATATTTGACAGTGTTTTTCTCATTCACTTAGTAACAAGTGTAAGATTCCTAAGACTTGGAAATTTGGGCCAATTTCCATTCAGAAAATATTCAACACACACTTGAGCCCTTTCAGTAGGTGAGGCTTTTGTTTTCAAAGTCCTTTTCAAATAGAAGCTTCCCAGAAAATACCCCTGGCCTCATTGTGTAAGAGGAGCTATGTAATTATTACCAGCCGACTGACAGGGATCCTTCCATTGCTTCCTTTGAACACTCCTCTGCCAGCTACTTGAAAACTACAAGAAACCTTTAGCAATCTGTGAGGTTTGCTATGACAGTTGACTGAGCCTGCTGAAGGTCACTCAACCCCTTAAAAAGCTGAATATTGCTGCCTTGAGGAGAACTAAGAGGATGAGAGGCACAATCAGGGAGGCAAGAGCTAGGGTATGTTTGTGGAAGTCCTCTGAAAGAGCACTTTTTTCCCAGGAAGCTGGGAGAGTCATAACTGTAGCTACTGGGATTCAGGGTGAGGCTGTTTTAATAAAATCACTCACAGAATCATTTGGACTGGAAAGGATCTAATAGACCATGTTGTTCTGAGCCTTCTGCCATAGGCAGGAACACCTTCCCTTCCACTAGACCAGGGTGCTCAAAGCCCCATCCAGCCTGGCTTTGAACACTTCCAGGGATGTGTCAGTGTGCAGTCACTTTGGGCAACCTGTGCCAGTACCTTAACACCTTTACAGTGATGAATTTCTCCATTATGTCTATCTAAACCTACCCTTTTTCAGTTTAAAGTCATTACTCCTTGTCCTACCACTACACATCCTTGTAAAAAGTCCTTCTCCAGCCCCCTTGTAGTCCCTTTAGGCACTGCAAAACACTCTAAGTTCCTTCCCTTCTCCAGGCTGAACAGCCCCAGCTCTCTCAGCGGTCTTCCCAGGAGAGGTGCTCCAGCCCTGAGAGCATCTTTGTGGCCTCCTTTGGACTCATTCCAGCAGTTCCAGGCCTATCCTGTACTGGACAGGCCCATCCCAGCACTGGACACAGTGCTCCAGGTGAGATCAAACACGAACCGAGGAGAGGGGGAGAATAGCATCATTTGGTGCAGCCCACGATACGGCTGGCTGATAATCACTAATCACAGCCCTGGTACTCCTGTCGTCCCCCGGGGAGCAGCAACAGGCTTTGGTTTCCCAAGTCGGGCAGAGAGGTCATGGCCTTCCTGGAGCTCCCAGCACCTCCTTGTGCCCTGCCCAGCTGTCTGCTGCAGTCACTGCTGGATACAGCAAACATCACCCCTCGGTGTGCCGGCACCGCCACACAAGCCATGGCTTGGGGAGCTTATTCGTATATTCTACCATCCCCCAAATTTCCTGAGTATTCATTAATGTTTTAAAAACAAACATCCAAGAAGCCCCTTGTCATCCACTGCAGTGTCGGGAATCCCGCTCAGCTTCAGCCAGCAGATGCTCATTGCGACAGAGCAGGGACACTGCTGTTTGTTTTTAAATATTAGAGGAGACACTTCGACTATCATCTCACCAGATAAACATTTGGCCTTGTTTTGTACTGAAAGAAGAGTTTCCTTGATGCAACAGCAGATTATGTAGCTGTGCTCAAAGGCTCAGGAGGTGATAATGATTTAAAGTATCTGCCATAAACAATCACTTAGCCACAGCCAGGGGCAAGGGAGAAGAAAACATCAACGAAGTGAGAAGTGTCAGATTCCGTCCTGGCAGGGGGTGGGAAAGAGATAACGTCCTCTAGGCCACAGTGTCTGCCCATAAACACCCCCTCTGAAATGGTCAAGTAAGCACAGAGTTGTGCCGTCCACCTTTGGCATGGCTTCAATAAATCAGATCTACAGAAAGATGTTTGACAGGCTTTTAAAGTCGATGGGGAGTGTTATGCTGGGGGAGAAGCTGTTTTTCCCAAACTGTGAGATTTAGACTTTTCAAAAAAGATAAACAAACAAATCAAAGAGCCCCTTTCACGGATCAAGATAAAAAGAGCAAATCTCCAACTTTTAATACCAGTAAACAAATGCAAATTAGGAAAGTGGAAATTTCTGAAAATATCGGAAGTGTGTAATGTGATTACAATGCTAATTTTTCGCCATCTGTTTTACTAGCTGAAATTCTCATCCAGAAGTTATTTATTCTAAAAGCCTTTTTTTTTCTTCCAGTTACAGACTGTTGAAAGAAATTTTTCTGAGCGACATTTCCTGAAATACACATTCATGAAAAAAAACGCAAACCAACATTTTCCCTTTGTGAGTTCTGTATCTATAAGGAAAATTCAAAATGGACCATTACACGTGTTGACTAGATTCACTGGCCTTCTGTCTGCAGAGAGCTGCCACAGCGATGTCCTGGCTCTGGCTGACTCCTCCAATCCAGTCCAGTTAGGTGGATTTTCAGGATGAATGAGGTCAAGTAGGCACATACAATCATACAGCAGCTAATTCCATTTAGATGGCAGCAGCAGGAGCAGAGCTAATAGCTGACCTCCTGGAATCAAGTTAGCCAGTCACGGTTTGTGGAACAAGATTAAATTAGCAAAGTGACCAGCACAGTGAGTAAACCCAAAACACAAAATATATCAGTGCTTTATTTCATATGATTGCAGAATTTTTGGTCATGTATTAAAGTGTTATAAATAGATTTATTGTCTCATGAAGTCACAGCCCTGGTCCTTTGAATCAAACAGCTTTTGCTGCCCCAGGTGGAGAAAGAATAGAGTTAAATATGTTAATTAGGACAACTGATTGTAGCTGTTCCAGCTGTTTACAAGGCGGCTAACTAAGTTTGATGAGAAATATTTTGAAGAAACTGAATTTACTTTGTCAAGCAGATGAATGAGAATCAACAGATTTAATACAGTTTTGACGTTCTCCACTGAAGGCAGGAAACTGAAAACATTCCCAAGTAAATTAATAGCCAGGATGTTTCTGTAGATATAATTGCTTTGATTATCAATGTGAAAGACTAGCATGAAAACAAGATGAAATCATCTCTTTCTGCAGGGATTCCTTTACATACAGGCTTCCCCAGGAGTCATTGCTGCTTATTCAATAATTGCATAGCTATAAATTTTCTGTCTGTCTCCTGCAAAGAATAATATGGCTGCAGGCCTATAGGAGGAAACCCAAAACTCACCACACCTGCCCAGATTTAGCCGTAAGTAGCTGTAGATGGCTTAGATACTGACAAGTAAGTTCCTCTCCTTTACTGACAAGATTTATAGGGAAAGAGATAGGCCCAATGAAAGGCTTCATTGTCTGCAAGTTAAATGCAAAAGTGCTTCCTGATCCCTGGAATGGAAATCAGAAGTGTTTTAGTACAGTAGAAAGCAGTTTTCCAGTAGAAAATTTGGGGTAAAAGTACCTTAAAAACCATTGTGTTTTGGGTCATTTACAGCAACCTGATAGAAATAGGAGCATAGGGTTGTATCCAGAGAAGTCTGGTACTTGACTGAAGGCTGCAAGCAGTCAGCTTTACTTCTTGCTGGTCCAAAGCTCAGGACCTTCTCCTGAGAGCAAGGGTCTGCCATGCCAGCTCAGGAAACTGAGCATGGCTGCAGTTTTGCCTATCCAGCAAACCAGTTACCTTTGAACATGAAAGACAAATTTGAAATAGCTGATAGGAAGAGAATAATTCAGAGGAGAAAATTCCTAAAGGTTCCACAACCCTACTATGTGCCAAGCTCTGAAGGGTGTCAAGAATGATTTCATGAGAGTAACATGAAAAACAGTACCTGGTCCATTGGCTCCTGTATTTTTATGCTATCTAGCAGTACTGTCATTATAGGCAGCCCTGTGGCTCGTAAGATATTGCAAACACATCCTGGATACCTCATGTGAATGTCTCATCATCCAGAGGTTCTCTGTTAATGAAAGAAGACAACAGGAGGTGTTGTTGTTATCAGGGCTAACACAGCTGTCCTGGGTGATGGAATGAGTTTTGCCTGTGTGTGTCTGAACTGTCTTGGAGAAATAAGCCTTTCAGATGAATCTTGCATAGCTGCAAGATGATGTTCTGTGTAGGGAAGAAGCACTGAGGTGTGAAGTTTAGGTGGTTTAGGGTGTGAATGTGATTCTCTCTTTACGAGAATCTTAAGACTCTACAAACAAAAAAATGGGTTTTAGGCAGTTCAACATGCCTGTGTTATTCTCCTTCTGAAGCATCTGGCTCTGGAGTGCCCAGCACAACAACAACAGTGACCTGTTGGAGCAAACCCAGAGGGAGACACGGAGATGAGTAGAGGGATGGAGCACATCCCCTTTGAGGAAAAGTTAAAACAATCAGGATTATTCAGCCTGGAAAAGAGAAGGTGACCCTATTGCAACGTTCCAGTACCTGAAGGCAGCCTGCAAGAAAGATAGGGGGAGACTATTAGCAAGAGTCTGTAGCTACAGAACAAGGGGAAATGGTTCCAAACTGAAAGAGTTTAGGTTTAGATTAAATACTGGAAAGAAATTCTTTATTATGAGAGTGGCAAGGCAACGAAACAGGTTGTCCAAAGAAGCTGTTGTTGCTCCATCCCTAGAAGTGGGCCTTTGAGCAACTTACTCTAGTGAAATGTGTGCCAGCCCACAGCAGCGGAGTTGAAGTAGGTGATTTTTATGGTCCCTTCCAATCTAAGTCATTGATTCTATCATTCTACAGTTCTTAGATCTAACTTTGAAACTGTATGAGGATTATGGAAGAAAGCCCCCTAGTGCTTGGTATGTTTTGTGACATTAGTATTGTTCTGAGGTCAACAAGAGCCTTGATCCCAATTATCCATTCCCATGACTGCATGAAATGCTGGTAAACCTCATTCTCTCCACTCTCATGGCCAGTGACAGGACCCGAGGGAACGGCCTGAAGCTGAAGCAGGGGAGGTTTAGATTGGATATTAGGAAAAAGTTCTTCACCCAGAGGGTGGCTGGGCACTGGAACAGGCCCCCCAGGGGAGTGCTCACAGCATCAAGCCTGACAGAAGCATTTGGACAATGCTCTCAGGCACATTATGGGATTCCTGGGATGTCCAAGCAGGAACAGGAGTTGGACTCAATGATCGTGATGGGTCCCTTCCAATTCAGCAAATCCAATTATTCTTTTATTTCCATTCCTGCTATACTTTAAAAAGCTGACACATCAGAGCAGCAGCTTAACACCCTCATCCTTAAAGTAGCAGTTATTGAGTGTAATGTACTTTAATAGCAAGCTTTTCTCTTTTCATCATCTTCTCTTCTCTCTTCCTTTGTAAGGAATTTTGGCTAGACATGTCCCAGTTCTGCTGTCAGAAAAGTATTGGTCCGAAACTAATGGAGAAACTCATGCAAAGGCTGTTCTGTGAGTTAAGTATCAAATATTAATGTGTTTTTCCTATCAGGAGAGAATACAGCTTGATTTTAAAGAAATTGATAGCACATGTTCTTCAAAAACCAGTTTGTTTGTCAGGTCACACAGCAGTTACAATCACCTCTCATTTTCTGATAAAGTCACAGATTCATCTCCTTTATCATCAGCTGTCTAAAGGTTAGGCATCTGGCCTTAGCTCATCATCTGGGCTCCCCCAGTAGTCTCTGATGAAAGACAGACTTCCTTCTCATCCTTCATACACATCTGTCCTTGGAGAAGATGAATTGTCCTTTGTAGGTGCCTGCCTCTTCCTAAACTACAGAGTGCTGGCATGGCTGGCTTAAACTCGATGCCTAGCCCTTAGATAGCTGAAATGGGGTGAGATGTATCTCACCTCCACAGAGAGGACAAGATTTCCTACTTCTATTTCTGTTCTTTCAATCCTTTGACAGCCATGTCAAGAATTTTTATTTTTCTCTGTGTGCTGCTTGAAAACACAGGGACAGACATTTGTTTTGCAGGAATGCTATTCAGTTCAGTTGAAGAATCCTGATCCAAACATATCATCCTGGGTTTAGGAAACTACCTCTCCTTATGTGTAGCACCTTCAGGTTTGGTGGGTTTCAGTCTCTGCAAATCTATTATTTTTTGACACTGACAGAAAGTCTTCTTAATCCTATGCATAATGAAAAGGAGCAAAACCCTCAACAAACCCTCAAAAGAAAAGAAGATAGTTTTGATAGCAAACTTTGAGATAATCCCATGGAAAAGGTCCTGCTGTATTCTGTCAACTCTCCTATCTTTTTATTCTCTTGGATAGAGGGACTGTGGATATTCATGTATCCCATTGTCCAGGAATCTGTCATTCAGATAAGCATGGAACTACCCCCTCAGGGACAGTCTCAAGCAATCCCCCTTCCTGAGCTAAAGGGGGATTTAGAGAGGGTTTTTTAAAGTAAAAACTGCCTCAGGGGTCTGGAGAGAGGATGAAAGATTTCACAAACTTCCACATTTTCTTTCACTAACACCTGGACTTTTCTGCATTCCTGGTTAAGTAAGGTAAAGTTTAAAATCTATGGGACGACAAGACCAGCAGGTGTAAATGAATGCCATTGTTCTGTGCACCTACACACTATTTCTTGAGTTTGCTGTTTTACTACTTTAATGGCCTTCCTTATTTTTGATTGCAATGATAAACATAAATATATTTTTGGGGTTGTAGTCTGATGATCTGTTTAAATTAGTTGATGGGTTATTGGTTGTTTAGGGTTTTTTTTTTTCTTTTTCTGGCAGAGTGACAAACATTGGTTCTGGTTGGGTTTTGTGTTTAATTTTAAGATTTCAACAGCTCTGAAAGGTCCTCTGTACTTCTAATGAGCTAGCCACATATTTATTTTAGATACTTTGGGCATCTGACTTTAAATGCCTTTTTCAAAGATAAAGTTTTAGAATGTGACAGCTCTAGTTTGTTGGTTTTTTTTTAACTGTTTTATGCTATTACACAATTTATGTGCACTACATATCAAAGCTGTGTTGGTGAGACAGATAAAAACATGTTCTTATAGAGAAAATTGATCAGAGTAAAACTTTGGCTGCTAGGGAGGCAGAAAGTGATCCAGGACTCTCAGTTCTAGTTTTGAGCCAGATCTGGTGGCTCCTGCTGCTCCTTCCACTTGCTTCCCAGAGGGAAGGGGAGTTCCTGCCTCCTCCAGGTCTCACTCCCTGCTCTCAGCACACATGTCACCAGAGTATGTGAGGTCATGCAGTTCTGGGGTGGGTCTGAGCCTTGCCCCGTCCTTGTGTAAGTTCTGGAGCAGACTCATCCCTGCCAAAGCAGTATGGAATAGATGTACAGGGCTGGCCTGATGAGAATGTCCCACAAGGCCACTTCAGACACTTGAGAAACTACAGTCTCTTTTAAAAAATTAAAAGGTTTATTAAAAACCTTAACAAACATTAAAAAAATCCAACAAAGGACTGAATAAGGATAAAGGTGGGAGTTGGTGACCCTGCAGCCACGAGCTTGTCTGTAAAATGGCTGCTCTGCCTTTTATACCCCGGGGTTGCATCAGACAGCCCTGGCCCCTCCCAGAGTCTCTCTGTCCACTCTTCTTCCATTGGTGGAGACCATCTTGCAGCTCATTTGGAGGTGAGGTGTTGCCATGCTGCACCTCCCAGTAACAAGCCTGCCCTCCTCCCGAATGCCCCATGCAAGGGGCACAGGTACCTGCCCTTCCTCCACCGGTCCCGACTAGCAAGGCTGTCCCTTGGCAGCCATAAAGGGAGGCAAAGGGGACTGTGGGGAGAATAGAGGACATTTAGGCACCAAATCACAATAACATGACTACATATCAATAAAACTTCCCTTAACATACACATAATATTCATCCCTTATTCGTGAGAGCCAACTATTGCGTTACCCATCTATAACAAAACACAAGAAGAAGAACATGAAGGTAATTGGGAATGTCTTCCAGAAGAAATAGAAAAGAGGAGGTAAGTGAAGTTAGTTGCTGACTGCAGTTGCCTCTGAGGAAAGTTAGTTCCAGGGAGATCAGAGCGTTGGAGAAAGCAGGGGAAGGGAAAGGTGAGTGAGCAAAGTAACAAACAAGAAAAGAGATCATTATGGGGACACTTCAGAGGAGATAAATAAAAAAGGACAGCAAGCAGCTTTTGAGTTAAAACTCTCCCCCTGTTGGACACTAGAATTTTCAACAGAAAAAAAGGACCTAAATGCCCATTTTCACATCATTTTATATTTAAGCATCAGCCTTTTCCTACTGCAGAATAAAACCTCAGCTGAAGGTAAGGCTCTAAGCAAGCTGTGGTTAAAGCACCCCACTGAACTGAAATGGAGAGAACTTTGATCACAGTGTCTGTTGGAATTGTTTTCTGAGCATTCACCTTCTGTTCCCATGCAGATCAAACACAAGGATATTATTCTGTGTTTGAGATAATAAAGACCTTGCTGGAAGGCAGACATCAGCTCAAACAAATCTCTTCATTAAGATGGTTAGCACACTTTTGCTCTGGGGCTGCCTCTGTCAGCTCAAAGGACAGGATGAGCCAGATCACAGCAAGCTACACCCATCACTGTGTACACACTACTGCATATTTCACATAAACTTCTTATCTGTACTACTGCATCTCCTCTACAGAAAAATTTATAACTAAATAAACCTGTTTTCTTATTGATGGATCCTTCACAGCTGGGGTCTCTGGGGTGAGCTTTAACAGAAATTCTCCCTTTAATGGGCATCTTCATTATGTCTCACCCTAGTTGGTGAATCTAAGCCTTCAGTAAAGTCTTTCACTCAGTGGAAAACAAATACTGTCTCCCCCTTTAGTCAGCTGCTTCAACACATGAAGGGATAAAATATCTGAGAACTTCAGATCTCTGTCAAAATGCACTGAATTTGACAAATGGATTCAAAAAGTATTGTGAGGAAAGGGATAAGACAAAATGTGTAGGTATACATAAGTGATCCCATAAACTCTCTTTTCTTAAGAGATTAAGACAAAACATCAATTTGCTACTGTCTGAAGCTTTCTTCTCTCTCCTTCTCTTGTATAGGGATCTTCTTTGGAGTCAAGAGAATAACCTTCTGACCTTGAGCCACCTCCCTGACTTACAGCTGGCCTGTATAACTAATCCTTCAATTTCACGAGCTGACCAAAATAAAGCCATAATTATGCTATTTGTATTTTCTCTGTTCTACAATTTTAGGCCATCCCTAAAAGACATTTGCCAGATGTTTGAGAAAGACACAGTGTGTTTATGGACAAAGCAGTTTTCCAAAAGGTGAAAAATAAAGGAGAAAATAATTTATCTTTCTAAAGTGAATACTTTCACCAATAAAATGATATATTTTTTAATATGTCCCTGTATTTCCAAGGATTCACAGCTTTTGTCTTTTGTTAGATTTACAATCAATGTTGTGATTACAGTATTGTGCTAAAAGCAGTAAAAAAAAAAAAAAGAGAAATCAAATCTTTAAGAAAGAGTTAAGATAATTTCCCTGCATATCCCAGGAGCATAAACCAAATATTTATTTCCAAGTGATCAAGTAATTAATATCTCAACATTATGTTCAAAAGAGTAGAGCACAGGACAAGTAATGAGATCTTGCTGGATTTTTAAACAGTGTTTCCTAGGTGTTTGTCATTGGACCAAACTGGTAAAATCTGCCAAGAATTAAGGGATGCATGCTGGACATCCTCCCAAGAAAATCTATTCACCTGAGCCTGCGGTATGGGACTGTGTGCCCCAGCCTGGCACAGCAGCACTGACTCTTTACCATCCTATCCAGGCAGCTCTGATGCTCAGCAGGGCTGAGATCAGCAATGCTGAGCTAACACAAATCTGCTGAATCTGCCTCCGGACCCAGTTTTGGGGGCTTTGGCATCGTTCTCTTTCAAAAATGAACAAATCCTCTCCATCCAGCCTAAGTGAAATGGCCTCAGAATGGGAAAACTGTTGATGCTTTTGTAGAGGATGAGTGCTGGGGTCGTCATGGACTTCCTGGCAAGCAGTGTGGGGAGCACTGCTAAACTCTTCTTTGTACTTCAGCATGTAATTAGAATAAATGCAGTTCTTTGAAACAAACCGGCATCTTGTAGGTTGTTCACTACACATCTAAAAACCTCATACATTTAGCTCAGAAGGACAGTAAATAAGTTATTAAATTGCCCATGGCACACCATCACTGTAAACATTAGGTACCAATATTTTACAGATTAAAAATGTCACTGAAATTTCAGCTGTGAGGAGAAACAGTTTCCTTCACACAGTATAAATGACATTTTTACCCCAAAGAAGATAGAAGTTGTTGTTCTGCTATTACAAAGCAGCCATGGGAGGAGGGGGAAGAAAGCACGTTGGGGGAAAAAAAGAGTAAGGGACATAGAACTGGCCAAGGGGATGCTAATATCCATTTTAATTTGATTTTTTATACAAGTCTTCTGTCTTTTGTCATTCCTCCTTTTCTGTGAGGTGCACTCTCTCCATTTCATTGTTTTTGCAGAAGATCTGCTCCCTTGGGGTTGTCCTGGTAACACTCTGGCAGGTTATCTAAAAGACAACCAGAAGTATAGACATGAAGAAGTATGCCTAGCAATTATAATTTATAACTTACAACTACAATCATAGTAACAATAATGTGTTTGTGGCCATTTTTATTTTCTTTCTCACTCCGTGCCAAAAAATGGAAATTTAAAACATCTTCACGTAAGGTAATAATATCTCTATATTTGTTCCATTAATGTCAGTGGTGATTTCTCTTTGGTTTCTATGAGACGAAAGGCATAAAAATGTACTCTCTTTAAAATGTCTTTTAATGTTTCTTAATGCATTTTTAACTTATGGAAAAGAATGGAAAGTAGAAATAGGAAAACTCTGAATTGAAATAGTTATGTCTTTTCCTGTCACTCCAGAGTCATATATTTCCAATGTTTTGTCTAGTTTCAGACAAACACCTTTCTAGTTTCAAGGCAGTTTCCAGCAGAAGCCCATAATAAGCAATATAGAGGGCAGAAAGAACACAGAAGCAATTGTAGGCTGAGCAGATGGGAAGAGAAAGCACCTAAAAGACAAAGGTGAAGGAAATGCCTAAGATAGTCTCCTATTTCAGTTTTCAGAGGATTTTCCAAGCTTCCCCACAGTGTTAGTCAGCACCCCATCATTTCCCTTCTACATATGGTAACAGTGGGTGAGCTAACTCCAAAAAACACATTTTTTCCCCTAGTTAGTGAAGGGCTACTCCATGGGTCCTGCTTGGCAGCACTAAATGTCAAACACGCCTTTACTCCCACGTGCTCTGCCCAACCTTAAGGGAAGGGAGCCAAGTGGGAAGGCTTGTTCTAGCAAATATGTGGCAAGGGCAAGCAAGACAAGAAACCCAGTCTTTTTAGGAGTGTCCCCATTGCTTTTCATCCTCAGGGAAAAAAAAACCAACAACTTAAAAATAAAAAGCTATTCCTTTCATAGGAGACATGGCTATTATTTAACCCATTTAACAAAGTTGTGTGAAGGATGTCAGAGGCTTACTGAGTTGCTTATGTTCGATCAGCTTTGGCATTGCTTTCCTATGGGATATTGCTATTAATCATTATTTTTTTTTTATTCTAAGGCAGCAGATGTTAAGATGAATGCAAGTTCACAGCAACTACTACAATCATGTTGATTTTCCCCTCAGTGGTGGAGTTTCATTAAGAGAGTAATTTCCAATATCTTAGGGAGCTTAAACAAAAAGAGCTAACTGGAGATGAGACCACTGCTCTGCTGTCTTTCTTATGTGACAGATTCAGCACCGGAAAGACAAGGAAGTACTTTGGGGCATTTTCTTACCTCTAGAATGCTGTTATTTGGCTCCACACCTAGTATGGTGTCTCCCATACACAGAGGGAAGGATCTGCATTTGTCTGGGATCATCCCTGGCCCACAGGGCTGCACCTCATTCTAGTCTTGAAAAGGCTTGAGTAATCTCAACTGTATCTTGTATTAGGTGGCACAATCCTTTTAGTCCTTTTTGTCTCTGTTGGCTGGAGGCTATATTGTGTTATTTTCCCAGTTTCAAAAGACTTGATCTGCTGTTTGTAATCCCTTGTAGAGCTAGCTAGCCTGTATGGCCAAACTGTGACAGAGTACATCATAGGTTTCAAACCTGAAACTTTTTCAATTGATTTTGAGTATGTATAATGAGTAAAAAGTAATTTCTTTGAAACTTTCACATAGCAGGACCTGTATCATACTTTGCTCACTTCTATGACACCTTCACAAACTTTAGGGCTTTACGGTGCTGTAACCTTCACATACAGCTTCTGAAGATAGATATGAAACACATGTACCCTTAGATGTTATATTATACTGTATGAGAAGCAGGCTATATATGTTAGACCAATTAGTGACGTTTTAGTCAGCTGTGCTTAGTTAACATGTCATTAAATGGCCAACAACAACCACATAAGTGCAGATTGTCAGGGTTTGATTATACTTCTCTTTAGTCAAATAAAGTTTTGTCAGACCTTTGATGTATCCCTAACACTCTGATGGTTTCCATATTTACACCAGGAGGCACAGCAATTCTCAAACTGCTGCTCAGTTCCCTAAGGCAACCATATTTGCCTCTTTGGACACCTGCAGTGCTCCCCAGCAGGTTTTTCCTTTCACCAGCTACTGACTAAGTGAAATTACATCAGTATGGTTTGAATTTAACATGAAAATAAGCTAAGAAAAGTATATCAAGAGATAGCACTCCTGCTATTGTTACCTAAGCCATGGCATAAAAGATTTTTCCTTGGTTTAGGGAAACAAGGTATAGAAAAAGTCCAATTTTTTTTTTTTTTCCAGGCAGCTAAAGCATTGTTCATCTGCTAAACTAAACAAAAGCAGCTCCCTTCAAGAAAATAGAATTTAAAAAGCTAGTGTTTGACAGGTATTTAGTACAATTCAACATGATGTTTTTCAACACTGTCAATCAAAATGTATCTCTTTTGTGTCTTTATGTTTTTGTCAGTTGCAAAGTTTAGTTTTTCATAGAATAATGATATTTTTTCTTTAGCAGAAAAAAAAAAAACAACCAAAAAATCCCAGCAAAACAAAATCCTCCAGGAAATCTGAGATGTAACCTTCAAGTATCAACACTCTGTTCCTTACCCAAAATCCAGCCCAAGACGGTGGGATCTGTAGGATAAAACTTCAAACTAGTTGTAATCTTCCAGGAAGCCCCTCAGCATTAAAGCATTCCCAGACCTTATCTTCTGCTTTAGGAAAACAGTTGTGGCTTAGTGAAAAGAAACAGCTTGTGTGCCTTGGGACTGGTTCTCTAAGCAAATGAAAAGCAAAATATTTAGGGACAATAGGTGTCTCACTTCAAATTCACACTTCTGATGTGGATTAAAACACTAATGAAGATGTGCTTAAAGGGGTCATGAGGCCACACAGTACAGTTTCTGTAAAAAAGCATCCCACTTGTCAGCTGCTGGTGGAAAAAGAACAACACTCTTTGTGGGGGAGTATTTTAAAATATCATCAGTTTTGGTTTGCCTTAATGTTGTGCACGGTAAACTGTGATCTCTGAGCAGCTGTGTCATGAGCAGTCTCTCTGCCTGGGTGCCCACTGCTCCAGGGCAGGGTGCTGGGGCTTGGGCAACCCAGAGGCAAAAATACCCCCCCTGCCTACTGCCATTTACATGTGAACTAGAATGCTTCCAGGCTGGGAGATAAGCGGGTGGGTTATACCCTGAGGGCTTTTGGGATCTGAGGGAAGGAGGAGAGCTCCCATTCCCCCCAAGTGCCTCCCACGTTGGGCAGAGCCAGCAGGCTGGAAGGGATCTCTCTCTCTCCTCCTGCCTTTTTGCCTATGTTGATAATTTCTGTAATGTAAAGGCTACCAGCTCCACAGAACTTCTGTGTACATTTCTCTATATGAGGTCCTACTGCAGCAGCTGTTCCGTGTGTGCACTTTCATTTCAACTCCCAGATTTGCACAGATGAATCCTGTATGTTTGAAAAGTGAAGTTTTTACTGGAAACACTGTCATAACCTTAAGCGTAGCAGTATGAATGATGCTTCTAGAGCACTGAGGTAATTTTTATAAGGTAAATAAATTCCAGTTATTGATGTTACAGAGGGTGCCTCACAAAAGGGATGAATTACTTTGAAGATATTCTGGCTGCTGCTGCTCAAAACGGCAAGTTTTACTGTAAGTGAAGAAAAGTGTATATTTATTCTCTTTGTGTGTCTCTTTCCACATTACTCATGCTCTTGATGGGGATGACAGTAACAGGATCTGCTGTTAATATTGCAGTTGTGTGATAGCTGACTTCCACAGGCTGCTCAGCCAGTGAGTCACACATTGTCCCAGCAGGTGCACTGTGAAACATGTGTTTTCCCCACTGTTTTAGAGACCATTGTATTAAAATACTGAAATGAGCTGGAACAACAGAACCGAGTTACTCACACTGCCCTGCATTTCAGCTGCGATTCTGTTCCAGGATGTTAAAGAGATACAATCATGTGGGTTCTGGAATAAAATCTTTTTATTATTGCTATAGTAACATTGGGTTGGGTTTCGTTACGATATGCAGAGGAAAGACAAATTAAATATTTTTCTTTGTGCTTCTGTACAGAAAAAGGTTGCAAAGACTTGTAGTTTAACAACATGAAGGATTTAGTTTCCAAGTAATGAGTTTTTAAATGGTCTTAATACAAACCTAAATATTTAAACAAATGCTGCCTGAGGATGTTTATCCAGCTTAATATTAGATATAGACAGCCTCTGATATAATCTCACAACTTTTTCATAAGCTGTTTGTATATAAAGAGCTTGGCATGTTAAATTACTAGATGACATGCCTACCCTTCAGGAAAACTTGGATACCAGGGGAAACAATATACTTTAAATGATGTCCAAGTTGAGCATGTGTGTGTAAATGAAAGCAGCTCGAATTTTTCTATTTTCATAACTCTATGTCTTTATCCATATTATGTGTTTGTCATAAAAATGATCTGGGCCTTACATCATACCATGTCTTCAGCTCACATTTTTAAAGACTTTTGCCTGGGCTATGTTGATCTCCGGTTAAGATTTGGAAAGATTTGGTGGCCCAGAATGAAGGTGTGCTGGTCCATGTTAGCATGGGCAGTACAGCTGTCATAGCTGTTTAGAAAGCTGTTTCTGAGTGCCTAACAGATACTGGCAGTTGCTTTCTTCCTCATTGAGTATTAGGTGGCAAACATGTTCCTCTTCCCTTAAGTTTTGGCAGATATAAGGACCAGGTTGCAGAGGGAAATTGGCCCACATATGATCATGCTCCAGTCTTGGTAGGACAGTACTGGAGAGTCCCAGAACTCCTGATGAGAAATAAAACATCTGGGAGAGATCCTCCTCAGTACTTTGGTCCTGGGATTGTACCTTTGAAAATGATAAATAACCATTTCCAGTAGCCATGCAAAGCATGCAGCAAGCCCAGCTTGCTTGCTAGAAATAAGACCTACTGCATGTACAAACTGATTATATGTCACATTGGTAGACTAAGGAGGGATGACAGTTTATAGCCTTTTCTTGCCTCCAGAATATGTTGTGTGGCCTGTCAAGAAAGGCTGAGCAGAAAATTTGGGCTTGAATTAGCCAAGGCCTTCTAAAAACTTGAAGGGTGAAAGTTGAATCATTAGTTTGAGGTTTTTCCATGGGTATTTTATACCTTATTACTCAAGATGTAAAAATATGTCGTGCTGACAGGATTCATAGATAGGACTCCCTTTTCTCATTCAATATCCTAACCAAGCTATGAACAAATGTTCCTTTTATAACACAAAAAATTTCAGCTTCTTTATGAACAGTGTCACAGACTCCCCAGGTAAGATTTAGAGTGCCATTGTCAAGCCATATGTGTGAGATGGACTAGCAAAGTAACAGGTATTGTGAATCCCTGGAGACTGAGCAGAAAACTGAACCCAGAGGTCTCATTAGAGCTAAGAATTCAACTACACATTTTACAAGAAAAATCAGGCTCCCCTAAACACATGTGAAAACAAAGCTGCAAATGTGTGCAAAACTTTCAGGTGAAAGGAGAGCTGTGGTACCGAGTATGTACAGGAATGACTGACTTAATTTTCTTTGCTCTGTCATCTTTCCCATAGAATTGCTTATGTAGCTGTTACCTCCCAACTTTTTTTGGGAAAAAACTATAGTTATTGACACAGGGACCACCTTTACCACCATGTTTACACTGTTCGTCACATCTTATAATACACTCTGCCTGCATGTGCTGTACAGGGTCACCTTAATTCCACATCACGTTAGCAGAGTATTCAGCTAACTCTGAGGGCCTTTGCACCTCCAGAACAGATGTAGCCAGTGACTTTTATCTACACCTCAGGTATAACCATGGCCTCGAGCCAATGTACACACAAAATACATAAAAATTAATGTGGACTTGATCCTGGTGTTGGCAGCAAAGAGGCAGCTCCTCTTGGCTCTTATTTGGAATCATTCAGCTAGGCATCAATGTATGCTCCAATGTAAGCTTCCCAGAGTTACTGTAAGAATTCTGTTAACCACAAGCAGGTCTGGTTCCCTACTCACAGTTCTGCCTGATCTTGCAACATACAGACAGAACCATTTATGGGATTAATACATGACAGTGCTGGGTTGTGAATCCCTAAAGGCATGGGCTGTGTGCTGTTTGTGGTCCCTGCACCTACAACAGACTGTTCATGAGCATTTATGTGCAACCCCTAGATTTCATTGGAGTTTTGCATGGGGTCATTTCACCCTACTGATTTGCTGGACTCATCCTGTGACCCCTTTTAGAGTGAAACAGATACTTGGAATATGATCCAGCTGCCTGTGTCTGTGTGTTTTATCACACTTGGTGTTGTTCAAGAGAGGAGCAGAAAAGACATGGGCCCCTAAGGGACACCTGGCAACCTCCTGAAGGGACAGCAGGTGAGCACACAGGATCCCTGGAGCACCATAGATGGTATCAGCTTCCTCTGAGTAGCCAGCTGACCAAGCCAAGATCCTAATTGTTTAGTGATGCCCTAAACCAGGACAGATGCCAGCAGAGCTCACCAAGTGACCAAAAAGCTGTGCACTCTATGGAGAGCTGCATAGCTCCTTGTCAATATGTACTAGACCACCAGTGGAGAGAGGGAAGTGAACAAAATCTACAGTCAGACATCAAGATTGAGTATCTTGGTCTGTGAGTGGGACCTGTTTCCTGAAGTTTCTTCTCTTCATAATCCACACCTACAGTAGATGAACAACACACATCCTACAGGAATGAAGTTAATGATGCAGTATAACACCAATCATGCACCAATCATGATTTTCAAGTGTAAAACATCACTTTTAAGGACATTGCTAAAATATTTTATGAGATCTTGGATTTATGTTGTGTATGTGGACAATCTCTCAACCCCAGTGTTGAGTATATTTTTTGCCTAGATAAGGTAAGGGCCTGCAATTTTGTCCTGATTCTGAGGCATATTCAGATGTCCTTTGGTAGATCTGGCAAATACACTGAAGCTGTGTAGCAAATACCTTGAGCTGCCTGTGACTGCCCAGGACCCAGTGCTCATCACTTCTGTAACTGAGATGTGGTGAAAGATCAGGTAGGAGCAAAATGGACTGAGTGGCTTTGAGGGTTGTAATAAGCAGAGTAAGTGATGTTTGTGTGGCATTTACTGATGTGGGAAGGATAGCCAGCTTGATGAGAGAGTTCATAAAAAACAGAAAGAGGCAGTGGTATCCTAAACTGCCATTGCAGCATCCAGAAAGGCAGGACTGATTATAGTCTGCAGTTCTGACCAGATCAGGGCATGAACCAACTTTCCACTGTAAGTTTGTGCAGCAGTTAACACAAAGGTACACTGGCCTCTAACCAGGAATCCCAGTACCTCTTAGCAATGCAATGAACAGCCTTTGGAGTGATTGAAACTCTGGGCCATCAAGCCTGGTGTTCTATTACAGTTTTCCTCTGCTAACCCCATGACTTCAGTACTTGATCCCCTTTTCCTGGCACTGCTTCCTTCCACCCATGTTTCACCCACTGCATCTACTTGAGTGGATTGTGAATGAGAGGAAGGAACATATCCAGGTTAAAAGCAGGATATTTATTTATTAATTTATTTATTATTCAGAGTCAACAGGTAAAGGTATGACAAAGGACTGGGAGCAAATCCTGAACTGAGAAGGAGGAAAGAGGAAAGAAGCAGCATTTTGTTCAATACCCATTCAACAACTCCTGTCATGCTCACAGGCTGCTCTCCGTGAAGCTGAAAGCTACACCAGCCTGTCTCTGCCATTGTGTAGATCATTTCATGATTTAAACTCTGGGTTTTCACATCTCTCCACACTTGCCAAGAAAAAGGAAGGTTGTAAACAGGCTGGAAACCTTGCACACTACAAGGTTTACAATTTGTAATAGCTCTGGTATGTTTGTCAGAGATTAATTTTACAAAGCAAACTGGAGCACGTTTTGTGTGTTTGTGCTTACTACTCCCCTGGCATGCATTTTCCCCCACAGTAAGTGCCTGAAGTAAAGTAATGCACCTCTAATCCTACTGATGATTTTTGCCCTCCTTGTCTGTGTTGCACAGAGGGTTTGTGCTGGCTGGAGGAGCCTCCTCCTGTGGTTTCACTCGGGTCCCCTTCTTTCAGCTTTTTGCTGAGACTCAGCACTCTGGGGGTGTGTAAAGCCTGTGCCATGAGCTGACTCCTGACTCAGCGTTATGGCTGGGTGGACACAGGGCTTTGTGGTCACCCACCCTGCCCTGGTGACTCAGAGATAAAAATTCATTCCCTGCCTTAACTCTGGTGTTTACAGCCTGCCAAACTCCAGCCTGGAGCATGCTGTAAATCTCAGAGAGCAGACCATAAACAAAAAAATGTAGCCCAGTACCAGTCCAAGCAGGGCTCCTAATATTATACTGCTCTTTCTCAGAGTATGGAGAATGTGTGAGTAAGAAAAACATCGATTATATTATCCATTTCTCAACTAGAAATATTTTTTTCCTATAGCAGCCACCACCACAGCCATAAAGTACTTACAGAGGTTTCAATTGGATATTAGGAAAAATTTCCTCACCGAAAGGGCTGTCAAACACTAGGACAAGCTGCCCGGGGAAGTGGTTGAGTCATCATCCCTGGAGTTATTTAATAGCTGTATAGTCATGGCACGTGGGAACATGGTTTAGAGGTGGACTTGGCAGTTCTGGGTTAAGAGTTGGACCCAATGACCTGAGAGGTCTGTTCCAAACTAAATAATTCTGTGATTCTCCTGCACAGCAAACTGCATTTGCAGGACAATGCTGCCACTGGGCTTTGACAATGATTCCAGTCTCCCACCTGCAGCTGGGAAAGCATCTCTAAGCACAAAAACAAGCTTACTGTTTTTTAATTTGGAAAAGTTTTGGTTGTTTTATTTTCATCATAATTAGACTTTTTTTGATTACTACTAATATGAAAATAACATTTGTCAGCTGTCCTGAAGGTCTCATTGTATTAAGAAATATTTGTATATTGGAAATAAGAGCCCATTAAGCCAAGTACTCTGAGTAAAAGTTCAGGAGGGAGCATTGACTATCTAAATATAACAACAGACAACTAAAAAGAAAAAGGATATTGCATCAATAAAATAACCATGAGAAAGAAGAAAAGCAGCAACTACAGTACTCCCACAACCTAAATTCTGAATTTCTGTAGAAAAAGTTTGTCTGATGCACAGATTATCCACAAACCAGTGAATTAGGCGGCTCTGAGGAGAATTGCCTGTGTCACCACGATTTGTTTGAAAGCAGAGCAGCTCTGCTCTCTCTCACACTAAAAATTATTTATTCACTCAGTGGGTTTGGGGTACTAATGCACTTTGTAAATTGGACTCTGTTCATTCAAGAAAAAGTAATAAATTTGGAGATGCTGAAAGCAACTACTTAAGTGCTAGACACAAAAAGAAAAATTCAGAAACTTGAGGAAGGGGAAAGATTTTATCCCCTTGTAGGTGAGTGCAATAGTGCAGTAATCAGGATGCTCACCTAAAATTGCAGGGCATTTTACCTTGGATGAGAACAAGACCCGGATGTCTGGCTCCTGTGTTTATATTTAATCAGCTTATAGGTATCTTCAGGCTCTGGTCCAGTGATAAGGAAATTCAGGTGCATTTGTAGGGACCTCTCTGACACCTCTGGTCCAGTCTGCTTTGCAGTCCATGGATTCAGACTGATGCCTTTTTGGATGCTGCCTTTAGCTTAAAGAAGGGAAAAGCATGTACAACAAATGAACATATTTTCTGTGCCTTGCTCAAGCATAGCTATAGCTGATGGGTTGCCTTGAGTTCCCAGAAGGCCTTCACAATTTAAATTAGTTGCAGGTGGTGACAATAGGCAGATTTGCTCTAGCTATGGTCTGGCTCCATCAAGTTTTTGGCTTACTTCTCCAAGGCTCTGGAATCAGCCTTTTCTCTCAGCTGCCCACTATTTTCTGAACTGCACCCAGCCCTGGCCATCCCTGGCCATTCTCATGTACACAATGCTTCACTGAAGGCTTATCTTACAGAGATTCTTTAGAAGAGACTCAGTCAACACTTTTTTGTGTTCTAAGAGATACAGAAAGAGACACTGAGACACTACGAAACCCTTCCACAAAACACCAGCAGAGAGTCCCTCACCTCTTCTAGTATTCTCCATATACAACACTAAAACTATACTCACAACAAGGCGGTTGCATTGTTTTCCTCCTTTCTCATTTGCTTTCCACCATAAACACAATGAGGTCACTGCCTGGTTTTGTGGATTGTGGTGGGTCCCCTTCCTTCCGTCCCTGCCTTGGATTCCTCAGGGCTGGAGGAGCACATCTGGCCCCTCAGCCCAGCAGTGCCAACACTTCCCTCTCATTTAGCCACCACGAGTGGGCACACATCCCTCAGTGGCTGTGGTCAGCCCTCACAGTGCTGTTGTGCTGCTGTTCAGCTGAACCGGGGACCTCTGAGTGCTGCATGGGCCTGGACAGACCCAGGATGGAAAGTTAAATGAACCTTAATAATGGCAAATTATCGGTGGATCACTCAGTCATGCTGCAGCCAGAAATTTCAGGGTTCCCACGACACTCCCTAGTGCACTTACAATGCTGGCACTTTAAAATGTCACAGCTGACAACCAGAAAGCAAGGATTTCAGGCATGCTGGACTTGTTCCCTATATTTTCATTTGAGAGTGCCAATCACTGTGGTATCTAAGTACTAGTTGTCCTCTGAACAGCTTGTGTCACGTAAAAAGGGATCCATAAGCTTATAGTCAGCTTTCTAAAAGCTGCCTGGCCTCCCAAGTTTACCAGGCTCTCTCTGCAGATGGGGTGGGGAGAAAAACATGTTCAGAGGGTTAATTTTCACACTTGCTTCTTTTTGCCTCTGTCTTGCAGTGGAAATCAAGGAAGGTACAAGGCTGATGAGAGCTGCTGTTCATTGACAGCTCTGGCTGGAAGGGTTTCAGACTGCTGAATGAAGATAGGAGGAAGAATCAGTCTGTGAGGTACCACATGTACCACAAACACTAAAAGAGCCCCTTTCCTTTGGTATTTTGCTGTTTTGAGATCTGGTATCACAAGGTGCTGTGGAGGGAGACACCTCTGACAGTATGTATTTCACAGATCAGAAATAGCACATGTGAGATTGAACAGCCAGAAGCAAAATCAGACTAGAAATTCACATTTTAACAATATAAATAATTCACCATTGCAAAAGTTTGATGAAAGATGTGGCAAATTATCCAGCATGTGAAATCTTCAACATATCAAGTGATATTTATGCTGTAACTAATATCCAAGTGATATTTATGCTGTAACTAATACAGGAATTTCAAGATGGATGTGACTGGGAGAGGGTCACTGCTCAATACAATACAAAGAGTTGCATTTCTAGAAACAATGTCTCTTTCTAAACCCATTTTATAAGATTCCTGAAGTGTACAGTGCCCAAAGATGGCAGCCAGAGTGGGAATACACAGAGAATTCAAAGAATTAGGAATCTAAACCTCCTGGAGTAGAGATGTACTTGGTATGTCTTTTCTATCAAGCTGTGCATTTATGGCATTGTGTGTTTTGTTGTCTATCTTTTCCTTCACAATTTTGCCCTCATTCTAATTGCAAGAAAATTCATTGTTGTAGCAATTACAGAAGAGCTCACTCAGGTTACATGCTGAGTGGAACCAGTGAATTTTCTGCCCTTTTCTGCTTTTGCTAAACCCCAACAAGTCTGATCCTGTTGGGAAATCTGACTACAGCAATAGTTGCAATGCAAACTAGTGCTACACTTGATGGTCTTGAACCAAAGGCAGTTGAAAGATGTTTAGTAGTGACTAAATGACAGGAGAGTCCTCAATTCTGAATGGAATCCTGCTAAAAATACAAAGACTTACATGCACACAAAGTACAAGTTCCTCTCCAAACTTGAAAGGAGTGCAAACCCCTGTCTAGTTGCTATTTCACCTACACCCACCCCCAGCAATCCTGAGGGAAAAATCCGCAAATCTTGTAGTGGACTCTGGGTTTTCCCTTGGAGCTGATGATGTTGTTCCCTTACCCTGATGCCTCTGTGTACTGTCTGTAGTTGCCTGTGCCTGAACATCCCCCAGCTGGTGTGTCCCAGTCCCCAGAGCCCCTGGAGTCCCTCTTTCCCTGGTGTTCCCCGTGGCACTTTGCCACAGACCCAGAGACACAATACTTCCAGCAACCCAAGGTCCTGGATCGATTCCCTGGTAAATACATCCATGCCTGGAGCTCTGTCAGCCACTGGATGCAGCAGATGGCAAGAAGTCAACTCACTGCGTTTGGTGGAAGATGTTCAACAAATGTTATGACCAGAAGATTTCAGATTTAGCTTTCTAAAGGAACAGAGCTGTACCACAACATTTACAAACAGCTCCAGTTACAACTGCGTTAACACCAGCCAGCATTCAGAAGCTGTGCCAGGAAGCTCTCCACGTTGCTGCACTCCCTCATTAATAGCATTTTGCCAAGCTGCCCTCTGGGACAAAATTATTGTGGAGTGGTTAAATGTCTGCTTGTGGAAGAAAGCTTTATTTTACCGTTTAACCGCAGTCTGACTTGAATTCCAGCACACAAACCAGGAGGTACCTGGGATGCATTATAGCTGCATCTGGCTGGATTTTCTGGCCCTACAAAAGACCACAGACATGAATGAGATTGATTTATTGATCTCCTCTCCCTCCCACAGCTTACACAAGCAGTGGCAACAAGCTACTCCCACACAAACACACACACCTGCATCTCGATTTGCCACATTAATGTTGCAACAAGCAACACTAAGATCATACCCACCTTTTCTTTAGCCTTCCAAAGCTCCTAACCAAAACGGCTTTATCAAGACAAGATATTTCTCAAGACAAGAAAACCCTGGTATGTCGGTTGAGGCAGAATAGAGAAGACCATTCTTTTATGTGCTGAGAGTGGGAGAACAGCCTCAGTATGTCCCACTGCTGACCTCTTTTGTGCAATGATCTCCTTTTGTAAAGTAGGTCTGCAACTGCTTTATATTTTTCTGTCTAAATATTCAGTAGTTATTACTGTGAGAAGGGAAAAATAAACAAAGCCCAAACGGACACAGTGAAACACCAGCCAGCAAAGAGTTTCTCTTAATGGCACAAACCAGAATGAGCAATAAAGACCAGGCTGTCTGCATCCAATACAGATCCCATGTGTGTTTTAATAACAAAGGATAAAAATCACTGCGTTTCCCTCCTGTATTGAAATACTAGATTATAAAAAATAATGACTAGAGCAACAAGATGTAGCCAGGAGGATGTTCTAGGAGAGGCTTCTGTTGAAATGAGACAGACGTCATACAATGAGACAGAGTCCTTGTCTGAACCTTTTAAAAGATGATTTTCATCTTGTTCATACACTCAAACTACTGAGCAAATGAATTGGACTAATTAAAAACTACTATCCTTTGGTGTTTGGCTGTTCTACAGATGTAACAATGTTTTTAAGCCAAAAAAATCTCATGACATATGCTTAGTGAATTCCTGTTCTTTGTGTTTTTCATTTCAATTATATGAAAGCAAGGAGCACCTCGTTTATGAGGAAAGGCTGAGAGGGCTGGGACTGTTTAGCCTTGAGGAGAAAAAGCTCAGGGGGATCCTAGTGATGTGTGTAAATATCTGAAGGGAGGATACAAAGGGAACAGAGCCAGTCTGTTTTCAGTGGTGCCAAATGACAGGACCAGAGACTGTGGGCAAAAAAAGAAACATTGGAGGGGTCATCAGAACATCAGAAAACATTTATATTTATTGTAAGGGTAATCAATCACTGGAACATGTTGCCCAGGGAGATTTTAGAATATCCATCCTTGTAGATATTACAAAAAACTGTCCTGGGCAACTGGGTGCCCCTGCTTGAACAGGAGGGGGTGGAGAAGATGAAATCCAGAAGTCCTTTCCAACCTCAACCATCCTGTGATTCTGTGATCTGTCATTCTGTGAAGGTGGTTGCAATGCTTCAGGGAGTTTTTTTCATTACTACAGAAGGGAAGACTAAAGGTGTATCTGCACTGATAAACCGATTTGTGCCTTCAACTCTGAATCATTGCTGTCTTAGCACCCACACACACCACAAGAGTATGCATCTGTGTTCTTTTTAGAAAATCAGCAAGATATACATGATTGGCCTATGCCAGGGCTCATATTCATGTATTCTACCTGCACCAGGTGTGACTTTCCATGTGCTCTGGTGTAGTGAGGGACTCCCTTGTGCTCTCCCAGATCAGTCAGGAGTGTGAAATGGGCTAAAAATTCTTATGTTTCTGCTAAAGAAATTCAGGTGTTTCTTGCACTATTGGCTGCACATTGCTTGGCTTCTGACAAGCAGGACTGTGTGTCTCAGTGCCCCAATGACTCTGACACAGGAATAGAGCTGCACAAGTTGGGTCACAGCACTGCCAAGAGAGCTCTTTGGTGAGCATGCACATAAGCGAGAGAAAGTGGCCATTACAGTTCCTTCTTTTCTTACATGCCTAGATTTATGTCATTACCTTTTTGTTTGTAGGGAATCTATGTAAAAGTGAAGAATGACTGTTACAATAAGTGAATATTCCACCCACTCTCCCTTTCCTCCATCCAGAACACCAAGCATGTGGCAGTTTGAGAAAGGGAAAACAAAACCCCCTCAACATGTGACACATGGACTCACAGAATTGGATTGCCATTACTATGGTTTGAACAAATGTATGAGATTTTCCTATGAATGGAAACTATGATTTGTAAATTATGAGGATCTTGCAAAGTAGGAAACTCAACAAATCCGTGGAAAAGATTTGAGTTCAAGTTTTTCTGAAGGACAGTAATTGATTTTGAGACTTAGCTCTACTTTTCCCTTTCACTCCCACTGTTAATTCTTTTTTCCCAAGTCCTAACTGATGAACAAAACCAAAGTGAAGAAAATAGTGCAAGTAAATATGTATAAAAATATGGTTAAGTGTATCATCAGCATGGTAGATAACAGACTGGAATACTCTTAGGTTTCTTCTCTTTCTGCAAATTTCCCTCACCAGTTAAGTGCACAAAACTGATGCTTCCTGGTTATGCAGTTTCACTTCTGTCACTTGTATAATTAACAAAATGGATGCAGAAAATGCAAAAAGCTCTTGTGATTTTTGCAGGCAGGCTTCTGGAAACCTGAGGAGACGTGATCAAACAAGCACTGGAGTAATATTAGGGTTGCCACTTCACACAAGCCAAACACCAGGAAGAGGAGCGCAGAGTTCAATATATTGAATGCTTACTTACCCATTGCTAATTTTATCTTAGCCAAATCAAGTTTTAAGGCTGAACAGAGAAAAACTAGATGATTTCTGGACTTTGATGTTCCTCAATGTGTCTAGGAGGTCAAACTATGCTAATAAAAAAAAAATAAATTAAAAAATAATCAAGAAAGGATAGAAAAGTGTTTACCTCAGTTTTGTTTGTCGAGATTTTTTGTTAATCAGAATATAATTGTCAATATACATCTCTAAACTTTTTGAAATTAAAATTAGAGCAATGTGAGTGCATCCATGTACCCTGACTACTTGTTCTGGTTACAGAGTTAAGCATCATTCTAAAATAAACAAAATATTATGGAATAGTAGAGAAAAACCCCAACAAGCTGAACAACAAGGTTTTCCCTTTTTCTATCGCATCTCTCTCTATGAGCCAGACACACATTGGAAAGGTTTCAAGATTTCAGTTCTCATGTTTTGTTTTTGCATGACTTAACTCTGAGCACCCAGAATACTTTAAAAACAGTAATAAATAATGTAATCTTTGCCCCAGGTGAAACTAGATTATGTACATATCCACCACAAATAACAGGGAAACTTATCAGACACGACAGTGATTCAGCCCCATGGAGCACTAACAAGAACCTAAATTAGCATAAACCAGGCCACAATTCCCAGACAAAATTCTCTCCCGGAGTAGAATTTGCCGGAGCTTCCAATGAAACAGACGGGAAGGAAATTTCATATTTCCCAATAATATCAGGTTTAACTGGCACTTGGTGTAGGTGCTACTATCCATATTCGAAGAACATATTTTGCACAAAAAATGTAAAGCCATTGAAAAAATTAACTATTTTGTTAATGAAATGCCTTTGGGTTTAAGTAAAGCAGTTAATTTTGTTTGGAATTTTTGAAACAACTAGAGTCTTAATACCTGGATTCCCACAAGCACCAGACATTTTGCCACAGACAACCATGAGAACTCAAGAAAATAATTTCCCAGAAGACATTTTAATGGTAATCTTTAACTATTAAAATTGTTTCTGTTGGCTTTTTCAGACAAATACAACAGTTTCCATGAATGTAATTTAGGAAAAATTAAATCAATGAATGCTGCTGTAGCAAATAGTTCCAGTCACAAGAAAGGATGAAAAGTATTTAATTTGATTCTTTCTGAAACTATGGTTGTGTTTTCTTTTCTCCTTTATTTTTTTCCCTAAAAGTTCTTTTAACATTGACTTCTTCTCTGAAAAACCAGTGTGATTATCTTTTTCCTCCCTTTTTCCCAACTTGACAGTAGACAGGAAAGAAGAAAACCCCTACATTCTCTGAATGAATTTTTAATTAAACTAATTGGTTTCGTCGGCCCTAAATAAAACCTCCAAATTGCCATTTTTGAAACCAATTTGGGCACCTGTTGAAGTGTGCATTGCAGCCCTGGTCTATCAGGGAGTGTGTGTGGTGGAAATTAAACCAGGAAATTAAGCTCTGTGCTGTAGCTACAAATAGTGTTTCATTTCTCACATCCTTGATAAGCATTTGATTTGTGTCAATTCCCTCTTTTTCAGAAATTCTTTGACATGATTCAAACACGGCAAGAGTCAGGATGGCTCCTGACAGATTGCATGACTGAGTAAAGTTCATTTTGAATGGGATGAGCTACTTCTGTTTGTGCAGTGACTGCTGCATTGTGGTCCAGAGCTGCTTCCCTCCAGGTCACCCCTGTGGTCTTGGGGGCCAGCACTGTAGGACCTGGGGTCCTGATCTTCTGCCAGCTCTGACCCCTCAGTTCAGCTCCTCCCTGCAGCGTTACCTCAGCTCTGCAAAGGGGGCAATCAGGGAGAGATGTAGCAGGAAAACAAGTGAAAAGAGAGAGAGAAGTGGTAGCAGTAGCTGCAAAACTCTCTCTACATTGCATCACTACTTGGCAAGATGTCTGGGGTAGCAGATAACAGAGAAAGGGAGAAAAGTTGCATGAAAAATATCAGTGAAAACAGCTTAACAAAAGTACAAACAAAGGTGACATCTTTCCCTCTTCAGCCCTCTTTACTGCATTGACTAGATCTTCATGGACTTCAGCAGTGGCTTAGATCCCTCACTCCTATATAGAAGTTGAGCTGTAACAAATTTGTGGCCAACTCCTACCGCAAATGCAGTCTTCAAATCAGGATCTTTGTTTACTTTCCAAAAACAATAGAAATAGTTCCTATTTTTTATTCCAAAGAAAGTCAGAGATGTTTCTTTTGGTTACATGTTTCCTGTGTACATATCTAACCACGATCCCAATACTTACTATCATTGTAACTGGAGGATGGCCATGCACAAATGAACTCAGCCACATGATCAGAATCAAACTGCAGAACCACACGGTGATGCTGGAGCAGGAAGATGGCAAAGAGTGAAAAAGGAGAATGGACCCAACCATAGGTACTCCAATTCATGAAAAGGAGAATATTTTCAACTTCATAATAGCAAAGCATTAACAAACAAACCTTCAAGCTAGTGGTCAGACTCAGTGGTTCAAACTCAGCTTGTGGTCAGAAAAAGTACAGAATATTTTTATTTCAGTAATTGATATAAAGTATGGAAATGGCATGCTAAATACCCAGTTGGTGCAATGGTTTGAAGCCATTTAAACACACAGTTTTAAAGAAATAGAGGAAAAGGAAAAAAGTGTGTTTGTTTATGTATCTCTTTGTTTCTGTTAACTTCTTTGGTTTGAAGTTGCAGCACACATCACATTTTTCAAATAACTTTGCTATGGTAAGAAAAGGGCATTTAGAAAAGTCATTACTAGAAGAAAGTAGTCATTTTGTTTCAGGAAAACTCTCCACAGTATGGATTGCTGAAGTATATAACTCTTATAATGGATATCCAGAGCTTTTAATAACAACAGCAGGAGCTATGCAAGCAAGCCTGAATACAAAGCTCTGTGCCAATGCATATTAACTTGTCCCAAGTAACTTCTACTCTTCCAGCCACTGGCCCATGTCCATCCAATTTAAATGTTGAATACAGAAGGGAAAATTGTAAACCTTCTGTACTTACACAATGCATCATTTTTTTTTTCCTTTCACTGAATTTTTACCCAGGGAAGAATAGATCAGAGTTACATGCTTCATAGAGTCTGCTTGATATGAACTTTTTAAAGGTTTTACTTTAATCCTGTACACCTGGTATTTCTGGGGGTTCAAATAGATTTATATTTCTTCCCTACCAGCTCTCCTATGACTTTACAAGAACAAAGCCAATAAATTCCACAGCATCAAAGACAAAAGCAATTGGAAGCTGTTTTCTAATCCAGACCCACACAGCCGTGTGTCTTTCTCCATATTTCACATCCCTAATGACTAGATTCTCTCTATATACAGATATAAAACAGTCTATCATTTGTATTTGAATCCCCTTCTTTAATATTATTAGACTACATAGGCACATATTTAAAGAGGTCAGATGGCTTGTTAACACAGTGTATACTGGTATTGTGCAGCTCTCAGCATGCAGATTTGGAAGAACAGATTTTTTAAGACTAACATGAGAACTTACAAAGTTAAAGAGAAAAATAAAAAGTTACTTTCTATTCTTAATAAACTCAATTTACCTTATGAAATAAGCTCACTGAAGGAGAACAAGCCAGTGCTTTGCCCTGTCTCAGCATCACTACTGGATTACAGCTTTATTACTCACCTAACTCCTTGCTGGGAAGTTGTAGCAGCATAATATGTATCCTTTCCTGAATGTAACTTTACTTTCTTCCTTGATTCATAACACTTAATTGATCTGGAAAAAGGGAAATACATTTCAGTCCTTCATGTAGGAGCTTGCATATCTTCAGGAAGGTTAAATTTATGGAAGCATTCTATTCCCAGAATGACTTAACAGGGAAAAACAGAATCCTCCAGGAGTCAAGTAAAACTTTCTTCTGTTCTTTAGGTAAGCCTCTCCCTCCTGAAGGAGACCTGGGAAGCCTACAATGGTTGAACTAGGCCAGTTTTTGTTATCCTGTTTGACTGAGTGTAACACTGGGCTCATTGCCCTGTTACTGTCTCTGTGCAGTCAGGTTGTTATACAGGTTCTTGAAGCATTTCCTTTGCTCATGCTGTCTCTGCACAGTGGTAACACAGTGTGGACTTTACCTCCTCCAACAGCCTCCCTCTGTCCAGTGACCTAATCATAGAGGATATGGTCTGCAGCACAGCATGGTTTGCTAGGCATTTCCCTTTGAAAAGCATTACAGATATTTGAGAGGATTAAACCAACAATTTGGTTCTAGGTATGCATGAAAATTATTATCCTTTTAATCCTAGGAAACAAAAGCAATCCATTTTTGTTGGATTTGTTAAGGGTATTTTGAGGCCTAAACATTCATAGGTTCTTTATACACCCAAAGGTTTTTGCTGTAGTTGTAACTTTCTTATGACAGTCCAGATTTCCCAGAAATTTCATCTTACCCCAGAGAGAGAAAGAGAGAGAGAAAAAGATGATTGGAAAAGACATGCTCTTGCAGACTGTTAGAATGGGATTTGTCTCATCTAACTCTAAGCATTTCTATTAATAGGTGTCAATAGCTGAACTGGTCTCTCTGGGCTCTGTTTGCAGTCAGTGGGGAGAAACTGTAAAATAATTTGTCTAAACTCTTCCAGGTATTTGCTTTAGACTGAACTGAGCTTTAGAAATGCCTTATTCCCTCCTTTTACTACAAAGACACCTCAGCTTTACTAGATCACCTGTTGTCACTCCATTCAATGAATCATGTTTTTTCTCTCTCATATGGTTTTTAATGCACTTTCTTTTTTGCTTTTTGTTTTTCATGTGCCATTCTTACTCTTCTTAGGACAGCTTGTCTTCTAAATATCAGTCAGTTCCCCAATGTAGTACTTTTCTCAAAAAACCCCATGACTACAAAAAAGCAACACATGCAAGATTTAGCTCTCAAAACATAACTATACCCCTCACAATTTCTGCAGCACTTCCAATAATGACTGAATTCTGTAAGGTTAAAAATATTTCTAAAACTTTTCCAGTACCTGCTAGATTGATGAACCTTGCTTCTGTATCATAGGAAAAGAGTTCAGGATTGAAATAAAGAAAAAGTAAAATTATTTCATTCCAACAAGACGCTTTCTGTTGCTAGTACATTACTACCAAAACTCAAAGCAGAGAGTTTTATTTTGGTACATCTGCAGTAGCTGCAACCACATCTTTGAATATAACTACAAATTTGGTAGTTATTCCTACCAAATTGCATTAAAATAATTAAATTAGAGAACATATAAAACAAAACTATTGGTATTTTAGGTTGCCCAGAGACACTATAATCTTCACTCTTAGACATGCTTAAAATTGGACTGGACACAGTCTTGCACAACCTGCTCTATTTATCATTGCTCTGAGCAAGGGAATAGGCATGGAGATTCCCAGAGGTCTGATTGTACAAAATTCCAAATGCTGTTGTTCTTTGAGTCTAAGCATGAAGCCACATTTAATTTTGGCTTAACTGAGATGTTTAAGGTAAGTGCACCTCATACCTGTGCATGGGTTTTGATTTTCAGAATTATGTCCCAAAAGATGGGAGCATACATCTAGTGTTACACTCTGAAATGAGTATGTTAATGTCTTTGTTTCTGAAATCCAGAAAATCTTCAGGAATATCTCACTGATACATCAAACATTGAAACTTCTGAACAGAAACACACAAAGACCCTTGGAAATCTTTCTTTTCTCATTCAGGGTGGGATTCATTTTGGCAGTGCTTTTCTGGCTTAAAATAGATTTCTGAACTAATTTAACCACTAAAGCTTGCTTTTTCATCAGTCCTAAGATGCAGGCATTGCTAAGAGATGATTTGATCTGTCTGAGGACAGGTTTTGAGAATACACAGGATCAATGTCCCAGTGGAGTTCTCCATTTATTTTCCTGCAGTATGGAATGAGCCTGCCCTGCTGACTGAGGCTGCATACATAAATTTTAGCACTGAAACTTGCCAAGCTCAATCTGAATCTCAGCATGGTTTAGAAAGAGTGCACTCCTGGTTCTAGCACTGTTCATAAGCAATTAAAACCTTTTTTTAAAAGTATTTTGTCTTCAAAAACTGTCCTAGTAAAATATTCGTGTACACAGTGACTTAAAAAACAACAAAACCCCCAAAACTACCATGAATACTCTTCTGAAATTCGTTTGATGGTTTCTTACTCATCTAAAAAATATTGAGAGGAACCAGTTACTGGGTAATTCTGTGAATCAAACATTAATAATACACTATGGACCATGAGCTACCCATAAAGCATCTGTGCTTCACTCTTTCTGAATTCCTTTTTTAAAAATTCTCAATTTTTTACTTAAAGAAAAAAACCCAACAAAACTAACAATAAAACCCCTATAAAAAAAAAAGCCAACAAAAAATCTCCAAAACCGGTAAAGTTGACAATATGACTTGTGAGAATTCCATATTATTTCAGTATCCAGTAGCTGCCATGCGAGAGGACCAGTTAATTAACTGTTTATTATTCTTACTTCAATAGCTTATTTTCATATAGACTGGAAAGCCTTGCAGAGATTCCCTAGAGCATACAGTGGTGATGATTTTTTAGAAAGACAGCATAATCAGAATGAACACCATTTCACTTCAATAAAAATATGTTTTCTGTTGAGTTTTACACTTCAGTCTCATTACAGCAGCAGTTTGGCTAGATGGGTTTTTCCAACCCACAGGAAGTTCATGTACACACACAGAGATGTTTAAAGGGATGTTGGACATTTGTATCTGACAATAAAACCTTGCTTGCTTGTGTTTCACATCACTGGGATGCCATGGAATAACAGCAGAGTAAACTGAGCTTTATTTATTATGATTGTAACTCTTGATTATGGAAGGAAAAATAAATGTTAAGTATCTGGAAACGGATGATAGTTTTATAGCTGAACTCAATGATTTGCACATAAAACTGGGGAAGTGGAATACCTAATTTACCATTATGTCATGATTTATTTTACAAAAGCTGAGTGAGCATTGAGTAGAGTTAACCTTGTTAGAGTTCTAGGCAGATGTGAACTCTCTTGGGACTCTCATGGTTCAAACATAAGGATACCACAGAGCTTTCTTGGCTGATATTAGCTGCTGCCTCACAGCCTGCTCTTTAGATCCACGAATTACCGTCACTCAGAGTAGCTCATTCAAGTCAAGACATTTCTAAGAAACCCTAGGGAATCTGTGAAAGTGCCTTGATTGCTTTGAAAGTGTTTCAGTTTCGTGCTTTTAAAAATCACTGCCCTAAACAAGAGCTGTCTTAGGAGCAGAAACACTATTCAGAATTAGCTTTGTCAAAAAAGCCTTTGAAATTTATAAAGGTATGTTAATTTAAAAATTCTCATTTCAGCAACAGGGAAACATTTAATAAATATCAGAAAATTAAATTAAATTGGGATCATACTTAAAGGCTTTACTCTAGCATTCCTTAGTTGTTCAGTGCTGATAGCTAATAGCAGCTGGCATATGCTGGAAAGTCCTTAAATGGAAATCTCTTCTGTACCATTTTTTCCCAGGAAGTTTATAACACATTACATTTCCTGGTCCTACTCTGAATGAACATTTCTTTGTAATTTGCAAATGGGATCTCACATAGCACTGCTGAAATTTATCTATCGTGTTTTTCCCTTCTTTTTATAATTGTTGCTGAAATTTGAATAATAAAAGAACCCTATAAATTCAACTTACTAAATTTTTTTCTTAGAAAAAGACAATAACATAAGAACTCAAAGAATATTAATTTGTAGATTTCATCCTCCCAACTCACTGGCTGAATTCGGATGAATCCATCACTCTCATACACCTAAGAGTTACTTCCAAAGATATTTTACATCTCTTTTTCAGCATTGTCCTTGGTGCATCAGGACCTAGGTGATTATTAATCCCAATGATTCTTGCACCATGTGAATATCCAGTCCTAACTGGGTATTTCAGTGGCAGACCCATAAAGGAAATGGATGTGAAACATCAGCATTTGGGTGGCAGTGAGATTCTTGAAATTTCTGGATTTAGCTTTAAGGCATTGTCCCCAGTCCAAGGCAGGTTACTGCTGCTGTATTCCAGCTAAAGCCAGTCATCTTTGTGGGATTTTTGGGACTTTTTTTCTGCTTTCTGCATTAGTCTGCACAGTGATATATTCCCAATACTAGGAGTAAAGAGTGACTGCAATCTCAGTTACTGGTGATTAGGTCACTTTTCAGAGAAATGAGTTGTAGTTTTCCAGACCAAGGAGGGAGCAGGATCCAAGCTGCTGCTTGCCAAAGAGCACAACCAGAACTCAGAATTGACACAGCCACTGAAATATTTACACTGGGGAGGATGCTTGGAAAGTCATAGTACTCTGGAGGCTGGATGCCTTCCTCTTGAGGTTCCAGTCAATAGACAAGAGGAAGTCGTGCATCTCAGAGGGTGTTTGAGCTCCATAAATATGCCAAGTTTCTTTTCAATCTACTTAACAACTGATTCTCCCTCTGCAGGTCTTTATCTGTCCTCATTAACTCTAACAAAGAGTCTACTATGACCAATCCTCTTTCTTAAATGCCTCATTGAAAATGCTTAAATTGAGACAAAATCTATCTGGTCCTAAGAGTCTCTAGAGCCCTTTGCTAAAGATATGCCCTGACAGCTGCAGCAGCACAGGACATTTTAAATTAGGCATCCCTGTAAAATCTCTGAAGAACTCTGAAGTTTAATGGCCATAGCCATTAAACTTCACACTTTTGGGTTTTGTTGTTGGCAAAAATTTTTCTGTTGAAAAGTCATGTTAAATCCCAAAGTGACAACCAGGGTCACATTGTGTAAACTGACTGCAATTCACATTGAGAAATACCAGGAGCAAAATTTCAACCTATACAAATATAACAATTTGTACCTCAGTTGTTACTTTGCATTTCCCAAATTTATATTAGGAACATTTGTATTCTGTAGTGTGGAAAAATTATGATCTCCATAAAGTGGAATTTCTCTAAAAATTTCAGTTGCTTTTACCCAAAGCTTACTAGATTTCATTTTCTAAGTCTAGTTTTATTTTCATTGACATGATCTGTCAAGGCTTGGATGGATGTGAGTTCCAAATGGCAAACATGTATATGTGCACAGATCCTGATGGACCGGTGGTATAATTATGCAGAAGTATGTGCATGTTGGTTACTGTCAACAAATAACAAAAGCGTAGAACCTTAATTAAGAAGTGGGAATGTGATACTGCTGGATAGTATTATTGCTTTTTCTGGGAAGAATTATTGCATCTTTAATCACATACAAGGTTCTCAGAAAATCATTTGCCTCAAGCAAATGAGAAATTGGAAGAAATGAGCATACAGAAGACTTCCAGCAATCTTATTTTTCCAATGCGACTAAACAGAAATGTTTGGATGCAATAAATGTAGTTGGAATAAATGTATTTTGACACCAAATATTCTATGGCAGCAGAAGACCCACTCAAGTACAACAACTGCATCCACTGACGCTAAACTAAATTTTAAAGAGAGGCCACAACAACCCAGGAGTTTCTCTGCCAGAACTATCTCACCAACTCTCCTGCCATCTCACAAACACTTAACTAACATTACTGCAGAGTCCTTCTCCTTGAGCCTTAATATTATTGCATTGTAAAATCAGTGACACAGCAATTACATTAACAACTCCCTTTCTCTATTGTTTCTTTCTGCACATGGGTGAAGCTGAGCAGAGAAGTCAAGAACATGACTACAGTGCATAAAAGCAATGTTGGTGGCTTTAACATTTATTTGCTACTGAAATGGATGAAAATAAATGTTTCAAGAAGGACAGACTGCTTAGTGTGTAACCACTGGATAGATCTATTTTTTTTTTTTTTTTGCGTAGATGTTGATTAAAGCACAGAAATGTAGAAATTGGAAGACTTTATGGATCCAGGATGGTCTTTGTTTCCTATTCATGTGATAATTGTATTAGTTTTTTTAATTATAATATTTATAAATGAATACTTACAGCAATGAATTCCACTATTTTGTTTCACAAGGATGTGTCTAAATCACCTTCAAAAATGTAAGTTAGAATTTCCAGTGGCATAGAAGTCCAACACGGTCAGAAATTATTACTGAGCAGATCACTTCAGATAAGCAGTTCAGTTACAGGTCCTACCCTTCTGCTCTAACTGTATAAGATCAGAGGGAAAAGGGAATTCTGCATTCCTTGACTTTTGAGCATGGATAGCACAATAGATGGCAGTCCATTAAGTACCATTTTAATTTGTCTGAGCTGACTTAGAGAAAAAAAATCTCTTTCTCCTTAACATCACTGTAGATACATGGAAAGATCCAGGAAAGTGCAAAGTGCTGATCCACAGCCACTGAGCTGTGCAGGAGCAATGCTCACCTCTCTTTTGGGGCAAATGTGAGCTGTTGCCATCCAGGGTCCATTCTGAGGCATTCTGAGAGGGACATTCCTAAAGACAAGTAAACAGCAGTGGTCAAATCTGCAAGTACATCCACAGGGTCAGCATCCCCTTTCCTTTCTCAGAGGGCTTTAGCAGCCTGTGTTCAAGGTCAGAGCTGATGTGGTGGAGCCATAAAACCATGGATCAAACTTTGTAAACACAGCAAAGTGTGTGGGGAAACAGTGAGAAGCCTCACCTGCTGCTTCCATACCCAGGAGCTGAACTTAAGCCGTGCCCTTGGGCTTGGTGTGTGCCTTCACTTCACATTCTTATGCAGTTAAAAGTCAGAAGGAGAAGGATGTTGCAGGAAGAATTCCAACATTTCCTCAAAAATGCTAGTGGCCTCTAGGTAGAGACAGCAAAGGAGCTGAATGCAGACAGCACTTCCTCATGCCCCAAAAACACATGCCCTGGAATGAGAAGCACAGCAAAGGTTTCAGAGGGGTCCTTCAAATGAAAAATAAAGATTTGCAGGGGGTTCTGACACAGAAAGATAAGTCTTGGGACCTGGCTGGTGGGATTTGAGGGGAAGATTCAATTCTGCCAAGCAAAACACATAACTTCACAT
>VZTB01015639.1:14151-25006 GCA_013397245.1 Thryothorus ludovicianus | reverse complement strand
CATAGGAAACAATAGGTTGTCATTGTACTCATGGAATGATTTGATTGATTTTTTGGAAAGAAAATAGAGTTGTTTTATTTACTCTGTAATTGAGAAGAGGGAATGACACATTGTCTTCATTAACCATATATTTCCACCCTGTCTTTATTAACCATATATTTCCACCCTTTCCTTCATTTAAATGGTTTTTTTGGGGTTTTTTTTTTGTTTGTTTGGGGTTCTTTTGCTATATACTTCTCTCCTAAATTTGGTTCCATGCTTCAGTTAATTCAGTTAAATGCAGGATTAACAGTAATAAAGGTTATGTTTTTTATTTTACATACACTTCATCATGCAACCCATCATGCAAGATATGCCCATTTATCTGAATGCCTTTGCACCCATGAAGGAAACACAGCAATTCCATCCCAGAAGAGACTGGGTAAAGATACACATAACAGTAAGGCTAAGTTTTATTCAATCTTGGGCTGTGTTCAGTGAGTCATTTGGATTTGCACCCAATACTACTCATATTGGTATTTCTACATGCTATGAGATCAGAGCAGAGATGGATCATACTTCTAATCCAATTCTTTCTAAAATGCATGGAGAAATCTCATTTACTTCCACATCAATTTAATACACACCTGTATAGGAGTAGGCTACTTGTTTCTCAGGAGTAAAGTCACATCTGTTGGAGGAACCCACTGTGGCTTGTGAAGTCTGCTGCAAACATTCAATCATTCCCATAAATCCGCTCAACACTCCCTCCTTCTGACACCCAGACTGAATGGATTTCCTCCCCATATATCTGACACAAGTGCTTCTGAGGTTGATGAAACTTCTTTGGACACAAAAAAAGAGATATACATACTTTCAAAATTCCTAATCACCAGCAGGAAATAACAGCTGTATCATGATCTGACAATTAGTGATAAACCACAATGCTGATGTAATCATATCTGTAAAGAAAACTATGCAGTCATGGCAAAATGGTTTTATAACTAAACAAAACACTTAACCTTATTTCGACCCATCAAAAAATGTTATATTCTCAATTTCTACTGAACACAACAAATGTGCCAATCTCCCAGAATCTTCAGTGTTGTAGCAACTTCTTGTTTGTGCTCAGGCATTTTGTAAAAAGGAAATCCAGGCAAAGGTTCCAGGCAGGAACTTCAGAATGCAAAAGAGAAACCTGTTGTTGATAGCTGGGGAGTGAGAGCCCAGCAATGTGTCGGTGATGCATGTGGTCACTTTTTCTTGTAACTCTGAACAGTTGTAGGAATTTTGGTACCTGAGCCCTGGCATTTCTAGAAACTTGGACAGACTGGATTCTGTGTCACAGCTCCAGGAGAGAAATCCCAGGTAATGCTAAATACTAAAGAACTTGGATTGATAGCAAGAACTTAATGTATCCACTTCTGCTGTCTGAGCCTGTAACCTACCTGCTGTACTATCTCAAGAGCTAAGGTCAAGAGTTTTACATCAGCTTAACTGTGGAGGCACATCAGGACTCAGTTTTGATAATACGGGTTTGTTCCCTCATATAAACTCAGTGTTTTGGGGAACTAAAATTAATGTGCTGTAAATGGGATTGCTGATAGAAATAGGACTTGTGAAATCAAAGGCACAGATCAGAATAGGAAGCTGTTTTTCTTCCACAATGTTCTATAAATGCTTGGGCTCTTTTTATGGCCAAGCACTTATTTAAGAAAATTACATGCCCCATTTAGTGAAAGCAATGGACCTGCTTTAGTGAGAGACAGATGTAATGAATGCACCATGGGGATGGAAACCTTCCATCCTAAATATGGCTCTGGACAAGAACAGATTCAGTTGTCAATGGAGTTGTGTCTATATACAGCAGGACTGAGTTTACTGCAGTGCTTTGTCTTTTTACCATCATTCATTAAGTTACTTAATCCTCTATTTGCCTCTGGAGAAGGAACTATATGAATATCCACTCTGTTCTCATTTATTTTCATATGGCATTGCTCATATTTAGATGTCTTCAGTGTGTTATGATGATTTGATCATTATAATGATCCATAATCCAAACATTACACTCTGTAGGTTTTACATGCACTAGAAAAATCCTAGCTGTTGCTATATGGGAAATATGGAACTGTTCTTTGCCCACGGGAGCATTGGGTCAAAATAAATTTTATCTCTGAAGATGCTACCATTTCCAAAATTTTAACACACATTTTTGTTCATTCAGATTGCCACCTTTGGTAACCATTAATATTCTCTGAAGTTTGAGTCATTTAGGAAATGTATTGTCTTCTTATCATTAAACTCTCATTTTAATGTTTTTTTTTTTGTGCATATTAGTAGTTTTTTAAGTGGCATTCATAGTCAGTGGTTAGGTTATGAAACTCTTAGATGAGCATTTTGTGTTTACAAATATATCCTATTTTCTTTGCAAGTTTATTTCTCCAATGCATTCACTCCAGCCACTCACACATGCAGGGGATTGTTTTGCAACAGCAACATGACACTCTCTATCTCTCGCAGATAATCTGTTCCTGGGCTGGTCAGCTGCATTGGTCTGTGTTTTATGTTCAGCCAAACCTTGAAGGTGGGGAGATCATAATATTTTGATTATATCTAATCCACTCTGAAAGCATTTTCATTAACAGGCAAAATAAACAGTGGTGGAATAATATAGGAGATGAAAGTGCAGAGTGTTTTCCAGCTGGGTAGAGAAGCTTAATAGATCAGCCAGACAAAGTAGTTTTCTGACAAATTAGAATAAGATATTTAAACTCTTGTAAGATTGCAGCCCTATTCCTTTTCACAGCAATGATGAAAGATACTCAGATGTAAGTGTCTTAAATGTCTTTCTGGACCACAGCCTCGATAAATTACAAGTTTAGGAAACCTATTTGTCCTGTGGGTTCCCTCTGGAGCCCACCAAGTGTCATGTGTCCATACACCCCTTCAGTAACTGTGGAAATGGAATTTCTGCTACACAGTTTTCCATTACAAGGACTTATGCTTAGCCAGGTACTTGCTGAATTTCCTTCAGCTAGGGATTTGACCCTGTGTTCTCTGTTCCTTGCTTCTTTGTTCTGAGTGCATGTTTACCATGACAGCTCAGGATGGATATTTCAAAGACAGATTTATATCAATAATCCAGCCAGGTTAGCTGCTTAAATAACCCTCTAAGACAAGGTTAGAGGTTAAGGTTAGATCCTTGAACTCTTGAGATCCCCATGTATTAGTTCCACTCTCATTTACACATCCTCAATTTCAAAGCTGAGTGGGAGTGCTGTGTCCACAGTACAGAAAACTGATGCCTTCTCTTTTGCATGGATTCCTGGTATTGAATCACAGGATACATCCAGAAGGTACTCCTAAGCAGGGACATAAATGACAGGATTAACTTCCCCTAACACTAAATGTGAGATACAGCTCCAAATTCAGAGTTATATGGGCTCATTTCCACTGTCCACACGTGGGTATCCTGTGCCATTTGAGGAGCCCTGGGTTGTCTGTGATGTTTGCTGAGGGATGTGAATTATGGGAGATGTGTGCTTAGGCCAGTCCTAAGGCATCTCAAACTTTGCTGCTTATCTACATGTGGGCAGCCTCTCACCATCACAGACAGAAACTGTGAGACTCTTTCCTTGAATAAAGATCTCTTCTCCCCTAAAAAGAGTGTAAGCACCACAGGCATGATTCATTTGCTTCAACTCTGGTATCCACTGCCATTTGAGGTGCTCTATAGCATCCCAAAAATGCATCTGGAGCTGGGAAAAATGGCAGGAGACCGTCTGGAGCAGCATCTGGGCATCAGACAGGATTTCATGAGTCAACAGAAATAGCTCTAGGTGCCAGTGACTAGACTCCTGGATTAAAACCTTAGCTAAAAAGTTTATGTTGTAAACACCTAAAGTTAGGGAAAATGAATCCTATTTTTAAATAACAGCATCTGGATGTTTCCTTCCTGTCAGGGCAGAGTTATAGCTTACTGCACATTCATGTGTCCTTCTTCCAGTTTTACATTTCTTCCAGTTTTACATTTCTTCCAGTTTCATTTGATACACTTCCAGTAATTTTTCCAATGAATTTGCCAACAAATGCATTTCTGTGTCAATAAGCATTTCCAGGATATAAATCTAAGTACTGGAGATAAGGGAACAGTTCAGATTTAAGGGTCATTTGTTTTGAGGCCATTGAGCTGACATTATCAATTACCATTTCAATTAGTGCTAATTGAATTGCTGAGGTTTCTAGATGGTCGACTGATAGCAGTAACTCATTTCATCTAGGCCAAAAATTGCCAGGATCTTTCAATCACCAACTCTCATTTGTGATTATCATATATAGATTCTAAATGGTGGATTAGTTAAAAAAAAATCAGCTAAAATCCCTAAAACATGGTGACTCCAGAATACACGTGCATGACTTTTTAAAAAGCCCAAAGCAATAAAAGGAGTACAATTTATTGCAGAAGCCTGAAAAAAAAAAAAAATGCCATGACAGTTTAGGAGGTTTCTGGGGGGTCAGGTGTTACGACCATAAAGCACAATTTTATTTGCACATTGCAAGGAGATGTTCCTCTGATTTCTGGATTTCAAGGAGATTGATGATGACAATTCAGATATATATGCTTGCATGGGCTCTTCAAAAATATTTTTCCAATAATCTAACAAAAGTGTAACCAATATATGATTAATTCAGACATCCCAGAAGTGGCTCTGGTGTTTCTGTGACTGTCAGAAATTATGTTTGAAAGAACATCAGTAAAATAAAAAAGCTTCATCCATAGTGAATCTCCTTTCTATCCCACAGTTTTTCCATATGTTTGACAGCCACCATGAAAGGTTTTAAGTGGGTGATGTCACTTACATTCATGGGCTCCCTAGAGCCTTCCTGAAGCAATGCCAGGGTGCATCCAAAGGGCTTGATAGCTAATCTGGAGCCCAGGGAGCTGTGTCCAGTCCACATACCACAGCATTCTTTAGGCCTGATGCTCAGATATCTGTGATATCTGAGTGCACTGTGCTGGTATTGTTTTTTCCGTTTATAGAAGCCTAATAAAAATAATCTTGAACAACATCCTCAACAAAAACACTGAGGGAGTGTACACTTGGCAAAACACACTTAAACCTCAGCTTTTCAATGGTATTTTCACTGCTCTGTTCCCTCCTCCAGTATCAGGAAGTACCATTGAAGCAGATGAAGCAAATAAAAGGAGTGTACTAAAATTTTTCAAACCTCAGAAGGGCTTTGAGGTTTGAGGAAGGATTTCAGCCAATTCTTATTTTATCTGAATCTGGTCTTCTTTATTCCTAATGTTAATATGACTCCTCAACCTCCTCATCCTCCCAAATGCCTAAAAACTTGTGGCTGAAAAAACCTAAGAGGAAGAATTGTCCAGCAATTAATGAATTCACATAAGATTGAGAAGATTAAGCCTTAATTTCCTTTTCAGACATATGCATTCTATGTGACCATTCCTCTCTGTGCCTTTAATGTCTTTTTTAGGAAAAAATAAAGAAAGAATGAAAAGGTAATTTGCTTTGGTCACAGTAGTGCTAAGAGGCTAAAGCCATTAAAATGACAGAGTGGAACAAATACTCTGCTAAGGGGCAACCATAAGTTCCTCAGGACATGTTCACAAGTTTCCAAGTGATTAATTTATCACAGCTTAATTCATTGTTGCTTTCCAGCCCAATTGTGATTGCTGACCGTGGCATTCTGGATAACTGCAAATATGCATTAACTGTTGTAGCATAAACCATTATGCTGGAGATTAAGGATGTAGCACATTACTTTGCAAGCAGGATGGGGCAGGAAATCACATAGAAAGTGACTACTAATGGAGTCACAGGCACAAGTCATTCCACTCATGAGAAAGTTACCCTTTGGTAAAAACTCACTTTCCTTGGGTGTACTAAAATTCTGCCAGAAATGTATAATCATCCATTGAATGCATGATTTCAAATTTTGTTCAGTGTTCAGAGCTTCTTGGCATCCTAGTTATGATTCAAACTCATTCCTAATTGATTATATTGTAATGAAGGGCACAGGAAGGGAGCAGGAAGAAGAAGAAAGCCCAAAATCGCCTTCCAGGCATAAAATGTGTTTTGATTTACAGTTAATGAAACTTTTTTATTATTCAAATTACACCTTAGTATTGTGGTTGGATTTACTCTGGAATGAGGTTATCACACACATGTGTCCCATTGGTCTCCATCTCAGCAGCCAGGGTGGGTTTATTTTGGCGGGCTGGAAACAATGTCAGTGGTTCTCTTTTTATTCAAAGCAGCATTTGGCACACTTGCAGAGTGTTTAATGGTTTGTGTTCAGAGAAAAGGGACTTGTCACAAGTTGGAAAAATATTTTTTTAATCTTAGATATGTAGATGTAGATTTATATGTTCATATATACATGTTATCTTTATGTATATGTATTTGCATACACATGCTGTATATATATGTATGTATGTATACATATACGTGTAGATTTCAGAAGCTATTGAACTTCTAAATTTGCCGCCTTCTTTTCTTAAGACTAAAATTGCTTTCTCCAATATACAACCCCAGTCAGACTTCCACTCTTTTCATCTCCCAGTGAACAGCATTAAGAACCAATTCTAAAGAGGTGCAGTTGTGGATGTTTTTGAAAGGCAGTTCCAGTGTAGCAGTTACTTGCCGAGGAGATTTTAGCAATGTCTCATTTTAGTTACTGAGTAGACTTAACAGCAGCTTTTGCCAGATGAATCATAACTGAAACCCAAGAGCTTTGGTTTGGTCCTGCTAGGCCTGCAGAAGTTCAAATATACATCTGGGGGCCACTGAAACCACAGGAAGCTTTGCTGTTGACTTCGTCTGTTGGTTTCAGAATTTGCATCAAGTCCCCAGCAGGTTCGGGCTGCTCCTTTCCCTCTTGGCCCTACATGACCTCCATCTTAAGGAGGACATCAGCACAAACCCAGGTCCCATTACAGAAGTGCAGTTACACCATAAATTGGACTTCAACTATTAAGGTTGAACTCCACTGTTTAGTATATTTTAGTGGATTTCTAAAGCCTTACACCATTTCCAGCTTCAGCTGAAAATGTGTTTATTAGGTGCCTCCCAGATCCTGCTGCCTGAAGTTGTTCACCTGCAGAAGTGTCCCTTCACAAACAACCCTTAGCCAGACAGAATGCAAACAGATCAGCAGCACAGCATGGCTTGCTCACATGGGATATTCCAGATGGGAATGCCATTGGGGTTTTTTCCAGTTTACTATAAATGTCATTAATGCAAAACAATATTCTAGATTCGGTTGAAAAACATTAGTCTGAAATGAATTAAAATTAGAGTAACTTTGTTAGTTTAAATTCAAGATATACTTGACAAATCTTCAAGTTTGTCAGGCTTCATACTCTTCAAATAGTTTTTTTACTTTCTCCTTAATATCATAATTCTTTCCTTTTTATTTAATTGGCAAAACACAGATTTTTATACACTCTAGGTCTAATAGTAACAAATTCTTCCTTTGCAATTTGATCTTGTCATATTATATTTAAACCCTTCACAACAGCCAATAGACATGTCTTAAGCAATTATTATAAAAATCTTTCCTCTTTGTAGTTCTGTTTTCTCTTCCCAAACAGGAGCCTACAGACTTGTCTAGCTAACTTTCTAACATACAAGCAAAGTAGAAAACTCACACATGTCTGATAATCTCTAACAGTATTATCTAAATTTAAATTAAATGAGCACTTATTTTGAGAAAGCTTTCTTGCAGTGATGTTTTCATTAGACTCTGCTTTCTTTGAATCGCAGCTTCTCTCTCCTTGGGAATGATTTACTAAGCCTATATTGCTTAAAGAGACTGAGGCTGTGTGCTGCTGAATTAATCAAGCACTATTTTAAACCAGTATCATATGCAACATAATATTTTTCAGCCATTTGCAATTCACGTTTCTTGCTGTGATAGATTAAAAAAAAAAAAAGATATTTTTGATCGCATTTACTCTGTCAAACTTCATCCTAAACTTCAGGGAGAACAATCATATCTTTGCTTCCATTCATCAAGTTATTTCTGCTATTTTTCACTTGTGGACTATACTATTCTCACTTGGAATATAAATTTCAGACAGAAATTTTTCATGTAGACTAAGGAATTACACAACAGATTGTAAAATATAGTTCCAAATCTAATCCAAATTGCTATGGCTTTTGCCTCTGCTTAATTACCTGTACTAAAAATGATTTATAAAGGAGTTTAATGCTGTATTTCAACAACTTCTGTCTGGAATTTGTAGTCTCATGCTGTGTTGTAAATTTATAGAAGGTGATCTGCCTTTAGCCTTTCTTGAAGGCTACTTGCTCAGTGCTTGATGTGATGTTCAGTTTATTCTTTGTGCTTTCTAAAGACAACAATTGTGATCAATAGGAGAAAAACCCTGATGGCTTTTGAAAATTCTTGTGGTACATTCTGGAAAATTATATTTTACACAAAATTTCTGACTGCCTCTTTTAACTAGGGTTAACTTTCTCCCATTTTTTCAGGGGCAAAAATTTTTTCTGGTGAAGCCGAGAAATCTGCCTGGGACTTTCTTTTTATTAATGTTCTATTAAATCACAAAGACGGTTTCTAGCAAAGAGAAAGTTTCGATGGAATTTAATAAACAAGCATGTTGATACTCAAAACCAGCTCTGAAGCCCTTTTATCTGCACAAGATGAATGTCCAAGGCACCAAGAGCAGACTAGGGAGTGATATCAGAGCTTTCAGATAATATATCCAGAGATCAGAAATGGGCATTTGATGGGGTCTGACCCCATACCTGTGGTCAAAGATACAGAGCATATAGATTGTGTTTTAGGAAGTGAGTTTACTCACATGGAGAAACATTATCTTAAAAAAATGTTAATTTCACTTTATGTCTGCAAACAAGGAAATGCGATATTTATCATGTTAACCTTAATATGTGCCTTTCTTCTAAGTAATGTTTTACTGAATCCTCCCTACTGAACTGGAAGAATCAGCAGCAATCCTAACTCTGAGCTAAGACATTTAGGAGAAAGACTGTCATGCTCCAGTATCCTTGCTATGCCCATATAATGAATAAATGGAATAATATGTCATAAGATATGTCATTTTAATTAAAAGCACCAGTGGGATACTTTACTTTATAAAGTATTACCCTTTTCTAATCACAACTAGTAAAATTACCATGCCTAATTCCCCATGAACACCATTTTTAATCCAGAAGTACTCCCAGTAATCTGCATGGGAATCTGCAATGTGAATACTGTTGTCATGATCTGGATCCAATCTATTTTGTTGAATAATATAGAAAATTAATATATCCTAGATAAAAGGAGAAAATGTGGCTCTATTACTTTGTGTGCCTGAGGACTGAAGTATCCATTTATTTGTTTTTTAATAACTCACTCATGGTATGGTGAAGTTTTGGGTCTCAGATAACTCTTCTAATATTTTTCCTAACATCATGGCATTTCTGGCATGCTCATGGTAAAATAAATCTTCCTTACTTAGAGGAATTCTTTGAAAAACAATATTTGAATGGGTTTTCTCTTGCTCAAGACAGCTGTCACTTTTTCTTCCCTTATCTCTTGGGTATCCAGGGTTGGAAAGGTCTTCTTTTGAATTTATTTTATCATTCTATATTTGTTGCTCATATGGTAGACATTTGCTGACTCTATGGCATATGTGTTATGCAAACCTCAGTGACCAGAGTATTTTGAACAGCCATGAGCTGTAATTCCAAACATATTAAGAGATTGAAATAATTGCACTGTTTACTTTTACAAGCTTTCCACAACAAATATAGCCACCCACTTCTATACTAAGAGAAAACAAAGTGGTGGCAAGGTCTACACTATTTTCCAAGGTTAGCTGTGAAATAACCTTCTTAAACTGCATAAATTCAAATAATGGCCTTGCTGCCCTTGCACACCCAAACCTTCCAGTAGGGCTGGATACTACATAAATAAATGATTTCTGATCTTCTCCTACAGCTCTTTTTAATAACAGGGTCAGGAACCACAGGAGTCTGAGTTGCTACTGCCTGTCAGAAAAGCCCATAAATACTTTGGTTGTGCATGATCAGGGCTCAGGGCCTTGTACCCCCTCTTCTCTGTAGTGTGCTAGACCAGGCTTTGGCTTGGTTTTGATCCATGCCTTTACTAGACAACACTTAGACAGTGTCCAGAAGACCTTTTTCTTCGGGGGGAATGTGAATGTGAGTCCCCCTTTCTTTGTTTCTTTGTTTCTTTGTTTCATTGTTTCTTTGTTTCTTTGTTTCTTTGTTTCTTTGTTTCTTTTATTTGTTTTTTGTGCGAAAGGTTCATGTACCCTCATGCCAAAACGGTCTGCACTTGTAAGGCCATTATCTTATTAAGACTACTACTGGTCATCTGCTGGACACAGGATAAGATACATGGAATAGAGATCACAATCAATAAAAACCCATCAAATACAACCATGCCACTGACAAAGAGATCAGCAGCACAGGAAAACAAAAAGATAAAGTCCAATGTCCCCAGGAAGTGGAAATTAGTGGTTACTGTTCCAAAATTCATAGGCTGGGGAGGCTGTGCTGATTAGGCAGAAGGAAGTACATTAGCTGGAAAGGCTGACTTTGACATTACTGAATGTCTTTCTGGACATTCTGAAATGAAATAGAACAAAACTACTTTCTGTGATCACTGGAAATGAGAAATGTCTCCACTTACCAGTAGCAAAGTAGTCAACAATAAAGCGCACAAATGATACAGGGAAAGCTCCTTTCCAGCTGGGATCTCCATCCATATGACCAATATGATGTGCCATCACTTCTCAAAGCCAGAGGAGTAGCCACAGCAAATTTCTTTCTGCGATCGTTTCTGTGTATCTATTTTA
>VZTB01015639.1:755-12638 GCA_013397245.1 Thryothorus ludovicianus | reverse complement strand
CAATCATTATAAATTTTGGACTTGTTTCTGTAATGTTCCCAAAACCACAAGGTTACAATTTCTGGCAAAGAAAGTCCTGGAGCTGGGAGATATCCCTGGAAGCTGGAGGACCATAATTGCAAAGTGTCACTAAATCCTTTCCCTGCTCATACCGTGTCCTCCCCCGACATGGCCACTGGCTGACATGTCAGAGACAGGACACGGGACTAGATAAACATTTAATCCTGACCCTGCATATTTGCTCTTATATAAAATTCATAACCCAAATGACTCAAGGTTTGCAGAGGAATAACTTTGCATCAAATCTTCTTCTCCAAATCAATGCCAGACATTTCATGGCAGATATTCAAAATACCAAAAAGTCCCACAAACACTTCGGGAACATCCAGCTTGAAATTAAAGCAGTAACCTGGTCACATTTTTGATATATCTCTGAGTAGAATATCAAATTATTTCTCCTTTCACCACAATTTTGCTTCAACACATTCAGCTGCAATACTTATCTCCTTGAAGTTACAACTGGGTTGATGCCATCCAGTATAAATATGCTGTTTAGCTTCAGTCATGCTTGTAAAATGTTGATGAAAGTTTCTGGCCTTAATGTTAGGGCAGCATTCAAAAGGGAAGTGGTTTTCCAAGTATAAATAAATGCTGATTAAAAAGATATGGAGAAATCCAACTAAATTCAACTTATTTTTCTCTGTTTCTTGCATTATCCATTTCTCTGCTTGAACAGAACATTCAAACTTCAGTTTTTGTCAGAATGTATAACATTTTTTAGAAGATTTCTGGTAAGAAGAGAAGGAATTAGGGTGTAAGAAGGAAATAGTTACTTGTACTTTTTAGTTACTTTCCTGATAGAGATCTGGGGAGTTTTTAACTGGATTTCCCTGCAAACGAAGTGAAAGGATGTTAATAGAGATCTACTTTAGCTCAAAGGAAAAATCATTTAAAAGAACTAATGGTTTTCATAAAGGCAGAAGTAGGTTTAGAAGTCAGAACTAATAAAAGCATTACTGTTTAATTTGGTCAGAAAAGAACATGATGCAACCCCACCAGAAGGCTTAAAGCTTCAGTAAATCAACAACCAGCAGCCATCACTAAGCAAAAGATTTAAATGTGATGATCATATAAATTATAAATTAGTTCAAATTAATGATATATGCAAAATAAGGTAGATTTGTGAACCCCTTCCTGGCTCATGTCTGTGATTTGTTTGCATGGTAATCAGAAAATTTCTGGAGCCAAGGGGCAGAGGGAAAGCAGCTGACTAACAAAAAATAACCAATGGGACAAAACCCCCGTACATTTAGAAAACTGCTACACAGTTCAAGAAAAGTGCCTGAATTTCTGATTAGGTTACCGTGAATACTGAATATCCAATTTTAGTCTCCAATGGGCTCTGAGAGTAACTCGAGAGCAGGCCTTAAAAGCTCCTTGAAAGACACTGTATTAGCTATGTCTCTAAATATTCCTCACCATTTCCTTCATATTTAGTCACACTTTTCTCATTTCACAATGCTTTCATCCCATAAACTGAGCTTTATGTGAAGGTTTCTATCTGTGTTAAGTGACAATGTACTTTTCAAGTTAAATCAGTTTCTGATCTCACTGTTAGCAAAAGGCCTTCTCTTAGACAGACCTGGGCTCCAAGTGAAACAACCATCTCAAATGTGGTGAGAGGAAATAATATTTCAGCAGAACAGAAATCATGTGTGTAAGTCTCAGGAACAGCCTCTAAATCTGAAATATATGCCTTTACTTCACCCTTCTCCCTAACATTGTTAATGAGACTTAGATAGGCTGGTGACAGAAAAAATTTAAGGTAGTACTCAGGAGCTAAATCACACCATCCTTCATCCTAGAGAGGTCTGTTGCAGATTCAGAAGGTGTCAAATCTATTCCTTGGATGATTCTGAGATTTTTTCCTTCACTCTGCAGTTGCTCCTGTCACATCAGTTTTGTTCTGTCCCATTTCTCCTGCTCATTACTCACCAATACAAACTCTGCTTAACATCTAGGAAAATTCTCCAAACCAAGTCCTCAACCTACAGGTGCTGGTAGTAATAGTAATAGTAGTAGTAATAGTGGTAGTAATAGTGGTAGTAATAGTAGCAGTAATAGTGGTAGTAATAGTGGTAGCAATAGTGGTAGTAATAGTGGTAGTAATAGTGGTTAATAGTAATAGTAGTAGTAATAGTAGTAGTAATAGTAGTAGTAATAGTAGTAGTAATAGTAGTAATAGTAGCAATAGTAGCAATAGTAGTAATAGTAGTAATAGTAGTAATAGTAGTAATAGTAGTAATAGTACTAGTACTAGTAATAGTAATAGTAATAGTAATAGTAATAGTAATGGTAATGGTAATGGTAATGGTAATGGTAATGGTAATGAAACATTTATAGATATATTACTTCTATTTCTAAAATACATGAGTGTTTGTGCAAAAACAAATGACACCCAATCAAAATAAATAGGATAAAAACATAATAAATACACTGAATAAAATGCAAAGACATTTGCAGGTGCTTGGACCCCAGGTCACCCAAACACATGTGTTTTAGCTCAGTGTAGATTGTAGCAGTCTGCAAAGCCACTAATTGAGTTAATCTTATTGCAGCATTTTCTACAGTAAAATTCAAGCTCTCACACAAGTATGTGTTCATTTCGTACACAAGCATGAACCTAGCATAAGTCCATTTGAGCAGCATATGTTCAGCACACCTGCTATTCATAGATCACAGAATCACAGAATATGCTGAGTTGGAAGAGATCCACCAGGATTGTCACATCCAACCCCTGGCCCTGCACAGGACATACCCAAGAATCACACCAGGTGCCAGAGCGCATTGTCCAAATGTTCCTTGAACTCTGGAAGCCTTGCTGCCTCAACTACTTCCCCCAGGAAGCCTTTTCTGTTGACAAAGTTTCATTCCCACTTCTATATTTAGAAGTGCCAAGGACGATTAAGCTAATTACCTTTTGAACTGAGGTAGGATTCTCTGTGCTACTGCTGATGTATATCTATATTTACTTATATCTATATCTACTCTATTTATCTATAGCTATATCTCCTGGTATTCATACATGTCTTGATAGACTGATAAATGAACAAAATTAGTAGAATACAGGCGTACTGATAAAAATACCCACTGGCAGGCCAGTGCTGTTGCAATATTCTTCAGCAATCTATGCCTGTCCTATTTATCTCTTTGCATCTCATACAGTCACTACCCAGTGTGTTCTCCCCTAAGCTATGCAATTAACTTTCTTCCCTCAGTGACAGCCCAGTCCTGGTCATCATGTCAAGAACGCTCTTTTGCTGCATTATTTGGTAGATTGTGTTTTCCTCTGCTGGTATGATTAAATAAATAGTCTGCACTCAGATCTTAGCAAAATCCAGTGGGACTATATGTCCAAGTTAGTGGAATATATTTTTTTCAAATATCCACACTGCATGATTGTTCTTGCTTCAGCACTTGAAGGGCAGCCATCCAACTGACTTCTGAAAGAAGCAATGATGAATAATCTACAAAATATCTTAAAGTCTCCTTTCTGCCTCTGTAGTTTTGCATGGATATTATCCACCCTGGGGAAATGTGTTGTTCCTCAACTTCATGACGGCCCATTTTCATTTCAGATTGCATAGAGCTGTTTTCCTTGGCATTGGGACTGACTGAATGAATCATCCCCATCATGCACAGCAGGGCTGTCTGGGACAGGGTGGTAGAATAAATCCTTCTCGCTTTTCCCTTCTTTCATCAAGAACTTACCATCTCTGGACTGATTGTGGCTTCATAAGCTTGTCTCACATTTCCTTCATAAGTGTGTAGGTGGCATTTAACTCACCCTAATTTTAGCCATTTAAATGTAACTTTGCCTTAACTCATCATCTGGTCTTCCTCTATAGTCAGCACAGAAACACTGGCAACTTCAGTAGATTCATTGCACCTAAAAGGGTCCAAAACAGTTACATTATACATATGGTTTTCATCCTATTATCTGCTTTGTAAGTCAGGGCTTTTTTGTCACTCCTTTTCACTTTTTCTATTTCATCACATCCAGGACTAATAATTAACTCTGGTAGGATGAACTGCTAACGCACTGAGTTCTTGGAGACCTGGAGAGGTATTTAAGGCAGTGAGATAAAATTGTAAAAATCTTACAGATAGAACTGTCTTAATTCACAGAATCACAGAATAATTTAGGATGGAAAAGACCTCTGAGGTTTTCAAGTCCAGCCTGTGACTGAACACCATCTTGTCAATCAGACCATGGCACTGAGTGCCATGTCCAGGCTTTTCTTAAACACCTCCCTGGGCAGCCCATTCTAACATCTAGTAACCATTTCTGTGAAGTATTTCTTCCTAATAGCCAACCTACACCTCCCCTGGTACAGCTTAAGACCATGTCATCTTATCCTGTCACAGGTTGCCTGGGAGAAGAGCCCAACCCACACCTGACTACACTCTCCTGTAGACATCTGGTCTCGTGGAACCTCATGCTGTTGGTCTCAGTCCATCTCTCCAGCTTGTCCAGGTCCCACTGCAGAGCCCTCCACCCTCCAGCAGGATGACACTGACCTAGGTTGGTGTCATCCACAAATTTGATAATGGTAGACTCAATCCCCTCAACCAGATCACCAATAAAGATATTAAACAGAACTGGGCCCAGCACTGATTCCTGTGGGACACCACCAGTAACCTGATGCCAGCTGGATGCAGCACCATTACAGATGCACAGAAGTCTCTTCTTATGTCTCTTACTTAATATAAATTCTACATGATAGAAAATATATCTTTTTTTGTTGCATAACTCATCTCCCATCATGAAAAACTCACTTTTGTGTACAAAAATAAGAATAAATACAAGAACCATGTTAAATAGTCGAATATCATGCTAATCAGTTGCCTTTTATAATACTAATAAAAGATTCATGGAAATCACTGGACTCTCCCTTTGAAGTCAGTAAGCTATGAATGGTGCTTACAGGCAGCCAGTAGAAGGAATAAAATCACTGCAGCTCAGTCCAGTGTCTTATTGATTTCTGAAGCAGAGCTTGCCTTTGAGAAGAGGGGAACACCACCATAACTGCTAGATGTGCTTTTCAAATATTTTAATTATTAAGAGTTGAGAATTCTGTTTTGAAATGCAAAAACTGACTGTAAATTAGGATTGGAAAAAATCTGTTTGAAATCATAAGAAAATAATAAAGCTTATTTTTGAAAATTTCAAATTACATTGGAATGATGAAATTGCTGGGTGGTTCCACAACTGTCTGAATGAGATTATCTCAGAGGTCGTGTATCTACTTTGAGGTTATGATGGAATATCTAATGAAGAAGCTAACAAATAAACAAAAAATGTCATGTCATTAAAAAAAATCCTTTCTTTTTAAACTTGTGTCCATTAATTTATAATTCAAGAAGTACTGACAGACAAATACAAACCTCTGAACCTTTCAGAGTTCTAAACTGGACAAGAAGAAGCTGAGCTCAAGAAACACAACGAAATTCTGGAAATGGTAACAGGAGATAGTAACAGGAATTCTAACTTCATGTACTAAAGTTAGACTTTTATGTCTCTCTGACAAATAAGAGGGCAAGGCTGCCTCTCCTACAGCCCAACACCCTGTGCTTATAAACTATATTAATACAATATTTTATGACATGAGTCATATAATGTGCATAAGAGTGGGTTATTAATGTTTGACCAACTGAAAATGCAAAAAAAGCCCAACTGCACTGAAAAACCTGCTTGCTGTGGCAGGAAAGTGGCCTGTCCACCTCTCTGACAGCTCTTCTAGGAAGGAGTGGCATCAAATGATACATTTCACAGTAGGCATGGCTAGATCAAAGCCATTTTAATTAAAAGAGACTTTTCTGATCTGCAGAAACAAAATTATACATATTAACAATTATTTACATTCTGGTTTAAAGTATACTTCTTTCCTATTGAACTTTCTGGTATTCTGCATTTTCTACAGCTGTAGATTTTGGCAACAGTGCTTCCAGTCACATATTCTCTCAGCAATGATGATGGATGCCTAGGGAAGAATTTAAAGACAGAATGGAAATGGAGGGCTGCATCTAAAAAGCATTCCTTTAAAACAATTGGTTAACCTCCAGGGTTATTCTGTTTGCAGACTTCTTGTGCAGAAGAAAATGTCTTCAAAACCATTAGCCCTTAATCAAGTTTTATTTATTATTTTTTATCAGGGTTTTGAACACATTTTCCTTCAAGAATATTTTACTGAATCTCTTTTGCCCAAGAATAAAGGTTTTAATCTTTGTTATTAAAGAATGCATAATTCTGCTCACTCTGCTTCTCTGCACCTTTGGTCTCTATGTAATGCTCCGTTTATTTTTTTCCCCTTAGACCCTTAGTTTTGTTTTGGTTTAGACAAAACCTGTGTCTAATGCTTCCTCTTCCAACAGATAGCCTATTCCTCAAAAATGTGAACCACTCCACCCTGTGCAATCCTTGCAGTGTTATCATAAGCCTTTGCCTTTCCAAATTTCTGCCTGGCCATGTGGAGGTTAATTTATAGTTCTTCACCATCACGAGTGCTCTGGGCCTTCACTTTTCAGCAACCCCAGCTGCTGGTGAGTGCTGCTGTCCTCTGATGATGCCTGCATCCATCTGTGGAGCTATTGCATCTACACCAGACAAAAGCCTGCAGACACAAGCTTTTAACAACCTTTTCTCTGATGTCTTTTCATATACAGTATAAAAGCACAGATTCCTTAGGGATAGGACTAAATTATTATTAATTTTTAATTTTTTAAAAAACTTTTATTTTTTATTTAATCCTCTATTAATAATTAGACATCTGAAAATACAAAGTATGTCTATACTGGTAAGTCCATCTCAAGATGATCTAAGTCTTTGCTGCACCTACTGATTAACTGCAATATTTTTCCTCAGTGACAGGTATCATTACACCAGCTCTGTATAAAAAAACCATATTGACTAAAGGTAGTTTTAGTTTGCTATAGATTTATTCCTACTATAAAGGAGATGTGTACTAATTTTTGATTATACAACCCTTCATATTTTATAGAGGTGATTAAAGTGTAAGCTAGGAAGTAATTGTTTCTTTAATGAAGGAATAAACAGCAGCATTTTTAAAGTGAACTTCCGCCATTGATATTCCCAGTTGAACCTAGTTCTTCTACTATTCCACCTGCCTAAAGATTCACCTGGCAGAAAAATGATAAAGCAAAGATAATACGCATATGTGCGAGGAACAAAAAAAAATTTAAGCATTTTAAAAAGATTCATGTCTGTATGTCAGGATTTTATGTGTTTATACTATATATGGGCATAAATAGAAGATTATACATTTTATTATAATATTTTATAGCCTAAGGAGCCAATGAACACTTAGCCTGCTTTCTTTCTCTCCCCCCAAAATGTGTTCTATTATATGGAACTATTCTTTATAAGGTTCATGAATTTAGTACAAATTGAACAGACAGATTGCATTTATAGTACAGATGTTCTCTTTATTGGCTAGAAGTCTAATAAAAGTAGCATTTTGAATTTCAAAATATAAATGTGCAATTTTCATTTTAACACATACAGAACCAGGTAACTGGGTACACATGGAAATTAACTTTAAAAACATTTCTTTTTGCAAAATCTCTATATACAGAGCACATGCCCAGAACTCTGGTTGTTTTCCATTTCAAATTGCCTATAAAATTGGAAGTATTTCCATAATTTTAAATTGCTCTCATAACATAGAAGGGATTGGAATTACAGTTGCTTCTCAAATTTGTTTTTATAAGCACCTGAATTTGGAACTGATTCAAATGGCATTTTAATATGTTCTGGGCCAGACCATGTTGATTTAATTTATGAAATGAATTTATCAAGAAAAGGGGAAATTTAAAGAAGTGGAAAGTATAGTAAAATACAAAATTAAATGGCAGAAATGCACTCACCAAGTATAGCTGTGAAATAAGTCAACATTAAAAAGCAAAATGTAAGACTGGGCACATTGATGCAAAGATTAAGAAAAAGCTGATGAAAGCATGTGTCTTTCACTTCAGAAATGCACAAAGCCATGTTAAGCGATCTTTTGGGAAGCTGGCAAGCTGAAAATCATTTTTGCTGAGCACACAAGACATGAGCTGGTCAATAGTGCATGCAAATGTCAGTAAATCAGAATTTGTGTCACACCTTTTGGAGCTGTTAGGATATTGCTAACATTTAATAATTGAGAGGGTCATTGACATCAGTGCTTGATGTACTCAGACATTACATTTGCACACAAAGAACTTCATGGATTTTTTTTCCAAAGTAATATTTGAGTCTATCTGATTCCTAACTTCCTCATAATTTTGAGAAAAGAAAATTGGAACATTTATTCACTAATCCATGGGTGCATTTTTTACAGATTTTTATAATCCATCTGTCTTTAGAACACAGAAGTTGAAACTAGAAATCAAGTGACTGAGTCAGGACTGTCAGTTCAAAAGCTTATATTGTTGGATAACACATGTGTTAGTCCTTTTCCAAAAAGTGTAATTGCCCAGATTTTCAACACTCAGGTGTACCAGTTTGTCTGAGAAGCTGGACCCACCTGTTAGATGTCACATATTTTTCATAAAATCCTGAAGAAGGTGTTATGAAATACAAAAGGAGAAAAATGCCAACCTCTGAATTACCAGTAGTGCTGGATTCTAACACCTGTAAGGACCTTGGATTTTTTCCAGCCAAGTTGACCCCTGCCCATCAAGCAATGTTAAAAGAGTGAAATTATGATTATAATCTGCTGAATTTTTTATAGTTCTGCTTATAAAAAAAAAATCCTAACCCTTCTATTAAAGCAAAGTAGGTATTTCAACTAATAAACCAGCACAACTAATCAAAAATTAAGAAATCATCAGAGAAGGATAACTGCCTTGAAAAGGGAAAAGCAGAAAGCAGCAATCGAGCAAGACACAAGAAGAATTCCAACTTTAAGAAGAAAAGCTCCTTTCAGGTACATGGCTGCCTAGCAGAGGGTTTCCTTGAACCTCACTCTCTGTTCAGAGAGATGCATGGAAGCAAACAAATCCAAAGAAATCCTAGTAGCCCAGTCCTTAGGAGCTGCATTTAGTGCAAATATGCCAAGATTTAGAACATGTTTCTGTATAGAAGTATTTGTCAAAAACACCATCATTATACTTTGTGTTGTGAGATAGAAGTAAAGGGGTTTCTTCCAACACACATAAAAATGCAATGTTTTTATTACACAAAACCATCACTCACTTATGCAGGTATGGACATACTTGAACACAGATGAGCATGTGCTATTCATTTCAGATTACATTTCAAAATGTGTGTTCTTAGTAGACACAATCTAAAATAAATAATATTTGCAAATTATTTTGTAATCCTTCTTGAAGAATGAAGCCAGTATAAAGGGTTTTCTAAAATAACTACTCCTTTAAAAATAATATTAATAACTTTGTAAAAATGTTTGGGCTTTCATAGGATTTTTTTTGTTTGTTTTCAAGTTTTGCTGCAATTTTAGTAAGAAAAAATTTAAGGACAAGTGTAAAAATATTTTTATACAGATGGTAGGTGTACACCAAGGGACTAATGATGCTGGGCAGTATTCCTTAAGAACAAATGAATAAACAAGCTTTGCTGGTGATTCCTGCTTTGCAAAGGTTTTATTGCAATTCCATACACTTGGGGTCCAATCCTCCCAAGCACCCCTATCATGGCAGTTTGATGTTCAAAAGAATTCAACCTCTACTGCTGCACCAGAGGAAGCAAATCATCTTCCAGAGGTGCTCAATGTGCTGTGTTCTCTCAGAGGAGGACACAGCAGGCAGCTGATCTGAGTGTCTGCTGCAAGCTCGCTGATTTATATTTATTCTGGTTTCTCCACGAACCATTTCAAGGAAGAGAAAAACTGAGGTGGAAAATTGGAAGAGGAGAGAGGTAAAACTATTGCTTTTATACACGGCCCTACTGGTGACACAGTGTGTTCTGTTGAGAGAAAACTGCAGGAGATTGCTCTGCTTCCCTTCGAACATTCTGAATATATTCTAAATATAAAAACAGATTTCTAACATATTTTTCTCCCCTGGTAAAATAAATGTTGTTTGATTTGGCACATCGGTCATCTTACTTGTAAATGCCTCTATCCTGTTTAGATATTGGCAGACATCTTATGTTTGAATAAAGGACTTAAAAAAAAAAAAAAAAGAGAAAGAGGAAAAAGCAGTAGGAGAAAGTAAAGAACTAAGTAAAAAAAAAAAAAAAGTCAAGTTCTATGCCTTCATTACTGATGGTCAGTGACTGACTGTTAAAAGAAACAGTTTTAAACATTTATATGCCCCAAATAATATATTTTTAAGTACTGAACATGTAACAAATTAATGTTTATGTGTCCATACAAATACATATGTTTATACATAAAAATAGTAGACCATGTATTTTTATGTAAATGTGGCTCCAAAATACATATATTTTGCAGTCTGCCTCTAAGCAAAGCTATTTCACCGTTATCCATTTTGTGTCACCTTGTCAAAGTCATCCCATGCTGACGCTTTAATTAATGTGTCTGGAAATTGGAAATGTTGTGGCAATTCAGATTCTAACATTGAGAGAATTTGAACAAGCACACCACGTTTGACCTCACTTAGGCCTTGGCCTTGACACGCCACCTAGGATCAGCTCACTTTTCCTTTGTTTGGCCCATCTCAAGCACACCAATGTTTGTGACAATTTCTTTGGGGGCAGCATGTCATATGGGCTAGGCTTTATTTAACAATTTAGTGAGAAAGAAAGAAATCCACACTGCTTGAACGATGCACAGGAAGTTGTAACGTCATCCAGCCTTAAGGCCTACAAGGCCTACACTTCTTTGACACCAGCACTGTCCTGCCTCACAGAACTTTTGGGAAAGCAAAGATGTCAGACTTTCTCTCCTGAATTAGGAACACTTACAAAGACTTGTTTATTGACTGACAAAAGATCACACACAACCAACTCATGATTTGCACAGCAGCGTAAAAATCCTCAGGCCCGTACAGACTACTTGCTCCACTAGAGATGGCTGAAGAACGCACCAGCCACTGTAGTCAAGAAATACAAGTTTTAAAATGGAATAAGAATATTCCTCAAAACACAGAAATTGTGAAGCTTAACTCATTCCACTCTAATGTGCTCTTACCCAACAGCGCAGAAATGCAATTCTGCTCTTAAACTGAATGAGAGCGCACCATAGATTTAACTCATTTTCATTTGATAAAAATGCAGCAGTTCCACAGGAAAGATGTTGTTAAATTGATCATACATCTGCACAAGGCTTCCGCTTTTACATTTTTCTCGCTATGGTCACATGCATTTGTCAGCTTCCTAACGTTACAAACACATGCCCCTCACACACACACAGCCCGCTTGCCCTTGCATCAAAACTCACAGCCACGTGCGCGGTTGAAGCACCTGCACTACCTCTGGTCCTGGCAATCCTAGCCCTGGGTGGATTGTGCAGCAGGAAGCCATGGAGGCCTTGCTTCTCCCCGACTCCAAGCATTGCTGCAGAGGCCACACAAGCTGTGTGCTCAGGCCGTAAGGCTCAGGGCCACGCAGAGACGGAGTCCTTGCTGTTATGAATGAATCTGCAAAGTTACTTAAGTTCTTGTTGTAAGAGTTATAAGTTATTACAGTTTATAAAGTTTGTAAATAAAAGCTTTTATGTTTTGTATTATACATTGTAAATTACCTGAATTCCCTGTTGTATTCCCCCCCCCCCTATTCCACCGGGATAATGCCACTGCTTCCTGGAATGCCTGCCGCCCGTGGAGGAGAAGCCAGCATGCCTTGCGGGTATGCAAATTAAAAGACGAGGTGCTAACACACGAAGAACACCCTAGAAA
>VZTB01015638.1:1268370-1278851 GCA_013397245.1 Thryothorus ludovicianus | reverse complement strand
GAGAGGGAGGGATAGAGGGGACTGGGGGACAGGAGGGGATGAGAGAACGGAGGGGACAGGAAGAATATTGCATATATCTTAAATTTGAAATGAAATCAAATACCTGGCTCTGTCACCTCCTAAAAACAGTGCAAATAGCTGCGTGTTTAGGATTTAAATCCTATTTCCTGGCATCTGTATTAATTTGAAACATTTTCTCCTTGCAGTGTTTAGTGCTTCACATTTGATTTGGAGAGATCTTGGAGTCAAGTTGGAATTTCAGAAACAAAAGAGGGAAAGAAAAACTTGTCTTCTATTTTAGGGTGCTGCAGTACTGGAAATGCAAAGGCTGCAGAGTGAATATTTAACGAGTGCATGAGAATCCAAAAAAAAGTGTAAAGCAAATGCCATGCAGCAGTCGCCTTGCCTTGTTCAACTAGGGCAGCATTAAGACATTAAAAATAGATTTACAGATTTCATAATGCGATTGCAACATTCACACAGGTTGGGATTTTTAATTTAACTTTGAACTGGATCATGCAGATTGCAGGGAGACCAGAATGGACTTTATTCTAATGGGAGAATTTGCCTTACACAGGATTAACATATCAAAGGCAGGGCAGGATTTTGGGAGAATGTGGCACAATGGAGTGGCAGGATTTTGGGAGAGGATGGCACAATGGTGTGGCAGGATTTTGGGAGAAGGTGACACAATGGTGTGGCAGGATTTTGGGGGAAGGTGGCACAATGGTGTGGCAGGATTTTGGGGAAGATGGCACAATGGTGCGGCAGGATTTTGGGAGAAGGTGGCACAATGATGTGGCAGGATTTTGGGAGAAGGTGGCACAATGGAGTGGCAGGATTTTGGGGGAAGGTGGCACAATGATGTGGAAGGATTTTGGGAGAAGGTGGCACAATGATCTGGCTGCTGGTGAGGTTGGCACCTGGGGAAGCTGTTGGCACTGGAGGAGAGTTTCAGGCCATGAATTAGGGTGGCACTTGCTCTGCTCTTGTCACATTCCTTGTTTTGCCCCCTGGGCTTGGTTCAGGCTGCTTAATTTTCCTTCAACCTTCCCTCGGTGTTTGAGGTGTGGGCAAACAGAGGTGGCACCATCCTGGTTTAAAAAAAAATAATTGAAATACGAAGAAAAGACAGTGGTTTGGGGAGTGAGTTAATGGATGCCAGCCCCTCCCGTTCCTCACAGGTGCCATCACACCCTCACTCAGGTGTGGCTGATGATGTTGGCTTCGACATCAGCCTAAAAATTACTGATAGGAGAGGAATCCAAGGCAGGTGGGGATTCCCAGAATTTGTATCCCTAACAAGGCTGGGTAGCTGCAGCATTTTGGAGGTGCAGGGGGAGAGGGGAAGAGCAGAAAGGACACGGGCAGGTCCTGGGTCCAGGATGGTGGAGGGCATCCTGTGTGCCTTCCTCTGGATCCTTCCCTTGGGAACACACCTGAGCTCTGCTGGAATCCACTGCTCCCCTCCAAACTGCCACAATCATGGAATCCTTTGCTGTTCCACCCCAGCAGGATCAAACAAACTCTCCCCACCCTCACACAGGCAGGACACCCCTCGGAGCCCCCTGCCAGTGCCATTCTGTGTCTGTCAGGCTTCACTTTGTGCCCCAACATGAGGACATCAGATGGCATCACACCACCTCCCAGGGGAGGACATCCTTTGGCTCAGGAGCACTGAAAATGTGAAAATGTGAAATTGTTAAAATCTGAAAATCCACCTCTCGGACCAGAGGTGCTCCTCGACAGCTGAGTTCCCAGTGTCACAGCAGTGAGTTTTTCCTGGCAGGGTGGAAGAAATCACTCTGCCTGCACTCAGCCCTCGCTGCTGGGATGAATTTTGCTGCTGTGCTGGGCTGGTGGCGTGTCACGACCACAGGGATTATCCCTGTTTTCCAGGCAGAAAATGGTCCATATGAAAACAACCCAGTGATGGGGCGAACAAAAGGAATTATGAAAACTATATCACTTTGTCTGAGAACTCTGGTGCCTTCTGGGAAGCATCACATAACCCCCAGCATGAAACCTCCCCTCAGACACGGAGCAGTGTTGAGCAAGAGGCTTGACCAGAGCCACGATTATTGATTTCAAAACACCCCAGAGCTCTGTGGCCACAGCAATCCGGGGCAAAACTGGAGCAGTCAGGGCAAATCAAAGCAGGGCAGTGCTGCTCACACGGCTGCTGGAGATCATTTCATGCAGATATGCAACAGCTGCAACGAGTTTTCGTGCAGGGACTTGCCTTTCTATTGAGCTGGAGTGTAGGCATGGGCTCCTGCAGGGGAAGGAATGCTGGCTGCAAGGAGCAGGGAGCCTGCTGCATCTGGGAGGAGAATTCCTGCAGATTTGGAGCTCCTGAAGGCCCCTCCAAACTTTTTGGTGACCGGTTTTGGTGACCAGTTTTGGCGCAGCAGTTTGTGCCGGGGGTTGGCTGTGAGCTGGGCTCTTTCCTTACATCTTCAGAAATGGAAAATGAGGTTTGTTTGTGAGCCTGGAGTGCTGCTGCCTGAGTGAGAGCTGTCCTGAGGACAAGGATGCTGCTCTTTTGCCAGAGCACAAATTAAGCTCTTGCTTTAACACTTGGCCTTTTTTGAAACCTCCACTTTCCAGCCAGCTACAGCAGCTCAGGGCTTCGTGGGCCTTTTCCAAACAACCTGTGCACGATAGCAAAGAAAAATAAACTTTTATTCAGTGTGTGCTGATCCCTCACATGCACTGGGAAGAGGCTGGGAATCACCAAAGTGGAACATGCTGAGAACTGGCCTCTATTGGCAGCTAGTCAGAATGGTCATTTTTACACCAAAATGTTGGGTTTTGAGGGTGCTGCAAAACTTCCAAGAGGGAGATTGTGCCACATTAGACAGCCAGAGTGTCACTCTGAAAGGCACTGTGGCTTTATATGATCTTTTCAGATGATCTCTTTGCCTTGTTCCTTCTACAGAAATCACCTCTCTGAGGAGTCTGGGCTGTCCCAGGGGCTGAGCTCCATCCACAGTGTTGGGTAAAATTCATGGTAGCATTTGCAACTGTATTTGCTGATTTTATCAACAAATTCAGGTCATCCTGTATTTAATGAGAGTTATTTTTTGGTATTTTTGGCTTTTTTCTGAGATGAAATTCCACATTTATCTGAAGCATAGGAGCAAGTGCTTGTGAAATGGGTTCATTCCTCCCCATCAGAGCTGGGTTCAAGACTTAGAGATTATTGAAACTGTTTTCATTCATTCAGCTTGGAGCATTCCCAGAGGATTGTTAACCTCTGAGCAGGTTTCCTTTCATCAGCAGGGATTGCAGTAGTCTGCAATGACTTTTTCTCCTTTGGTGCTAAAGTTAAATATGAATTTATAGCGTGATTGCACTGAGATTTCAGAACTGTGCTGCAAAAATCGATGTTGCTGTGATCTTTCCTGCCTGGAGATTGCAGGCAAATAACTCTTGATAAACATCCCGTACCTTAGATGAGATATTGAGCTCCAGAGTATTTCTGTTAAGCTGCTCTGAAATTATTCCCAAAGGATGCAAACCTCGGCTTAGCTACAACTGTTACCCACAGTCTTTTAAGAACGTTCTGAAACCTTTTTGCTAAACAATCTGCTCAGCTGTTACCAAGTTTTACCCAATATTCAAATGACACTTACTCCTTTTCAACCCTTGCCAAGCTGAGGTTATTAAGAAAGAGATACAAATTAAAAGGATTAAAAATGCAACTCTAATTAAACACATATGAGCAGTTAAAAGTCGGCTCTGCCCTGGTTATCTGTGCACACACAGAAATCACACACAAAACAGCCAAAGTCTCCATTAAGAGCTTGCTGAAGGCACCTCCAGAGGAATAACACCCTGGGCCTTCTTCTGGGTACGTCCTGAAATTTTTTTTTTTTTTTAAATGAGGTGAGCCACTGCTCTCCCCACTTGCAAAGAGGAAGCAGCTGAGGGTGAGAGCAAGGAGAGGAGCATTCCCCACTTGCATCCTCCGTGAACTTGAGCCCCGTGCCCTCATCCCTGGAGGAGAGCTCTGGTTGTCCCCAAAAGCTGGGTGGGGTGGGGGTGGCTCCCCTTCCCAAGCAGACCCGGGGTTTCTTTTGCAGAAGAATGTGCTACAAAAACACATCAAGCCACGTTGGCTTTCTATGACAAAAGTGAGTTGGTATCTCTTAAATAAGTATCCAAACAAGCCCTTGAAGACTCATAATCACCAAACAGCATCTGTGATCACAGCTCGGCGTTTTAAAGGATTAGGGGGGGATTAGGACGTTTGTAAATTCCTCACCAACCTTTTGTACAGGCAGGGTGGAATATTTTTTAAAGAATTCACAGACTGTCTGTTAAAAGCCTTCATTCCCCTGATTTGTGCTGGGCGTGGGCTGCTTTGGGATTTTTTAAAAGGTAGCCTAAGATGGCTCATCAATCTAGGCTGCATACAAGTCCTGCTTTGTATGATTCCTAATAAGCTTCGAGGGCTTTCTGCTCCTCATGAAGAATGGGAAAACCTCCTTGCACTGGGGAATAACAGGTCCCTTCATTCTGCCACTGGTGCTGCTGGTTTAACACCCCCACCCAAGGGAAGGATTTCACCTGGGGGAAAAAAAATGAGTGGGGTTTGATCCCCCAGAAGTGTTCCAGAAAATCTTCTCATGTCCTGGTACATGTGGGCCCAACATATCATGATTGGCTCGAACATTCCCAGGAAATAATCAGGGTTCCCCAGACAGGATAACAGGATTTTCCTGCTTTTTCTGGGAGTGGGAGAAGAAGCTGGACAGGGAAGGAGAGGAACTCTCTGACTCGTGCCTGCATCCAGGTGAGATGAGCTGGCATCATTTGGATACAGTGAATATTAGCCAGGGATGCTCAGAGCATCCCTTGGGCCAAAGGGATAGGAAATATTACATTAAAAAAAAAAATCTGTTTGCTCGAATGGGTTAATTTTCCCCTATTCCTTTTGGCTGCTCTCATCTTCTCCCCACAGCTGCTGAGGATGGAATTCCTGGAGCTCCCAGCAAGGTGCAGCAATCCTTGCCTGTCTGCAGATATGCCAAGGACAGGGCAACAAAAACAGGCTGCAAACTGCGGGCTGAGCTTTCAGCTGAGTTTTGTTTAAAAAAAAATAAGTCTGAATGCTCAAAGCTCTGCAGCTGGCATTTCCTCTATAATTTTATCACTTTTTCTTTAGCCAAAAGCTAATCTTGACCATGAAATCTGCTTCTTGTGTATGATCACTCCCTCCTGCTTGTCTGGAGACATCTCAGAGCTGTGACCCTGGGGGTCTCCAGGAGCTGGTGAATATTTCTGGACATCACAGGTGAGCAAAATCTGCCTTGGACAGTTCTACACCCTACCTACTGTTCTGATTTCTCTTATTTTTTACTGTTTTTACCAAGGTACAACCATAAGGAATTGAAAAAGATAGATAGATAGATAGATAGATAGATAGATAGATAGATAGATAGATAGATAGATAGATAGATAGATAGATAGATAGATAGATAGATAGATAGATAGATAGATAGATAGATAGATAGATAGATAGATAGATATAGATTGTATAAGTATATAAATATATATCTGGAAGTGTCCAAGGCCTGTTTGGGCTTGGAGCAGCCTGGTCTGGTGGGAGATGTCCCTGCCCATGACAAAGGTGAGATGAGATGATTTTAAGATCCCTTCCAACCAAACCACTCTGATTCCATGATTTAGAGGAGTGAGGGAGGGTCTCCTCTATGTCAGCCTTCTGACCCTTTGCTATTTTCTGAGCTGGGGACTCAGGGAAAAATTGGATTTTTGGTAGAAATCCAAGCACCAACATCCTCCCTGCCAGGAAAAAAGGGGGGGAATGGATCAAACAGATCCCATATCTGTTTGACAGGTTCTTTGCTCCCCTCTGGCTCTCCTTTGCCTGCATTCAGGGCAGTGTCCATTTGTGGGGAATTAGGGCACCGGGGTGTTGATTTTTGTTGTTCCTTGTCCCTCAGACGTGGCCCCTGGGTTCTGGCCCCGGGGCCAGGCTGGAGGGGTCCAGGAGCTCTGTGTGTCCCTAACCAGGGCTGCTCCTCTGCAGAGACACAACCACGGGGTTTGGTAGGGTCAGCCCTGAGGAAAGGCAGCAATTCACAGCAGTTTAATTAACCTGCTCTGAATTGCAGCCACCTGGCAGGGAGAGCAGAGCCAACACCAGCCCGAAATGGGAGAAATGTCCCAGCTGGAAAGCAGAGCAGTGGGTGTAAATGTTCCCTTCAGAAGTGGGGAGGGATCAGCACACACAGGCCCAGCAGCAGCCCAGCTTATTGCTAATTGCAGCTTCACCTTTTGGCTAATTATTAAAAAAAAAAAAAAAAGAGCTAATCCTTGAATATTTAATGTCCTTGTTTCTTCATGACCACAGAGATTAATTGGGAAATGGAAGTACCTGGAAGAGAGGGGCAGAAAACAGAACAGCACTGGGCAGCCTGAGCCAGGGCTGGGTGCCTGCCCCCCTCCCTGCTGGGCAGTGGAGGAGCACTTTAAAAAGTGAGAGTTTTGCTCTTTTCGCTCCTTCTCTCCTCCTTTGTGCTTTAGTAATTCCTGGGTGACTGACAGCGACCTTCCAGGTGAGGATTCTCCAGTTAATAGCCAGGAAATGCCCTTCCCACTGGCCATTATTGCCTAAGTGGCATCTTGCAATATTTCACAGTCCATGGCAGTGACACCAGGTGCCACTTGCAGGGCTGAGGAGCACTTGGCAGCATTTTCCTGGGCAATCCGGGCAGGGAAATGCAAATCTGAGGCCATGCCCAGGCCCAGGAGAGCTGCCTCAGTCCCAGCTGTGCCAGGAGGAAGGTTTTTCCCAAATCCAATGCCTAGGAATGGCCTCTCTCTAGCAGGTAAGGAGAGTGCTGGGACAGGGAAGTGTGTTATAATGTGCAGGGTGGCTGACAGGGAAAAGCAAACCAAGGAGGAAGGAGGCTTTGAAGGCTCAGCTCCCTTCTGGAGCTTCTGTGGTCCCCATGGGATCCTCTGGAGGCCACTTTAATCCACTGATCCAGCAGAAAATTCCCACAAAGCAATGCCTGGAGTGATCCAGCAAGTGCCAGGAGCTGGGTGCTGCTGCTGAGAGAGCTCAGAAAGAGAAGGGAGAGAAAATGCCCCCATTCCCTTCTTGGCACTGCTGAGCTGCTGGTGCTCCACAAAAGGGCAGCCTGAGGGAACCTGGGCACTGCTGCCCCATCCAGCAGCCCAGGAGTGCAGGGACACGTTTATTTACCCCTGCTGAGATGGGGACACGGTGTGACACCAGCACAGTGCTCTGCCCTGCTCCAGCACACACCCCACCACCTCCCCGGCCAGCTGACCCCTTAAAAACCCTCCTGGCATTGACTGGGGTTGCTCCTCTGGCCCCTGGGTGCCTCCAGACAGGATTTGGTGTCTCCTGGCAGCGCAGTCTGACACTGGAGTTACTCTGGAGCAGCCACAGTCGTGTCTCTGTAATTAAGGTGAGTTCACCTGCAGGGCCCGGGTGTTTGGTGGGGCACAGAGCTGTCCCAGTGCCTCTGGAGGGAGGGCAGAGTGCACAGCTGCCCCTAGGGAAGCTGTCCTGGAGGAGAGAGCAGAGGAGCCTGGCCTGAGAGCTCCTTTCCTGTCAGGATCCTTGCAGGGAAGGATCACGAGGTGTGGAAATGCTCCCCAAATTAAAGGTGTCAAGACAAACAGGAATAGTACCTGAAAAAGTAAATGCCTGAAATAGTATTTACTACTATAAATGATGCAGGAAATGAGTATGGATGGAATTCTGCTGGACCATTTTTAATGCACTTTGCTGGTTACAGGTGTTCACTGGAGATTCTGGGGCTGCAGCCAAGGTCTCTGTTTATTTTGGAGAACCAGAGTCCTTTCATTTGTGCTAATCGTCCACCTGTGTGATAAGAGAGGAAAATAACAGAGATAAGAACAGCCTGTCACTGCAGCATTGCTGAGGGTGGGAAGGACAGAGCAAAGCAGCTGAAGGTTCTGTGTTGAATGAGCTTTTAAAGGGTCACAGATCAGTGAGGAGCACAACTCCTGCTCCATTCACTACCAGGGTACCCAAGCCCTGGATAAATCCCTGGGCACTCCTGGGCCGTGTTTGCTTTTTCTCAGACCAGTTTCCCAGCTAATGCTTTTCAGAGACAGGTCTGAAATTAAGATTTCCATATTTATGTGCCTATTAACATAGATACATTAAAAAACTTAATGAGCTTATGTAACAAATTGCTGTATGACATTGTAAACGACTCGGGAGAGGATCTGTACTTAGGGAGATAAGGATGGCATTTGCAATGGCACCAGCTCGGGGAAAATTACAAGGAGCAGCAATTGCATGGTGCAGGTAGAGACTGTCCTGAGACTGGAGCCTCCAGGTGCTGTCCCANCAGCAAGTGCCAGGAGCTGGGTGCTGCTGCTGAGAGAGCTCAGAAAGAGAAGGGAGAGAAAATGCCCCCATTCCCTTCTTGGCACTGCTGAGCTGCTGGTGCTCCACAAAAGGGCAGCCTGAGGGAACCTGGGCACTGCTGCCCCATCCAGCAGCCCAGGAGTGCAGGGACACCTTTATTTACCCCTGCTGAGATGGGGACACGGTGTGACACCAGCACAGTGCTCTGCCCTGCTCCAGCACACACCCCACCACCTCCCCGGCCAGCTGACCCCTTAAAAACCCTCCTGGCATTGACTGGGATTGCTCCTCTGGCCCCTGGGTGCCTCCAGACAGGATTTGGTGTCTCCTGGCAGCGCAGTCTGACACTGGAGTTACTCTGGAGCAGCCACAGTCGTGTCTCTGTAATTAAGGTGAGTTCACCTGCAGGGCCCGGGTGTTTGGTGGGGCACAGAGCTGTCCCAGTGCCTCTGGAGGGAGGGCAGAGTGCACAGCTGCCCCTAGGGAAGCTGTCCTGGAGGAGAGAGCAGAGGAGCCTGGCCTGAGAGCTCCTTTCCTGTCAGGATCCTTGCAGGGAAGGATCACGAGGTGTGGAAATGCTCCCCAAATTAAAGGTGTCAAGACAAACAGGAATAGTACCTGAAAAAGTAAATGCCTGAAATAGTATTTACTGCTATAAATGATGCAGGAAATGAGTATGGATGGAATTCTGCTGGACCATTTCTAATGCACTTTGCTGGTTACAGGTGTTCACTGGAGATTCTGGGGCTGCAGCCAAGGTCTCTGTTTATTTTGGAGAACCAGAGTCCTTTCATTTGTGCTAATCGTCCACCTGTGTGATAAGAGAGGAAAATAACAGAGATAAGAACAGCCTGTCACTGCAGCATTGCTGAGGGTGGGAAGGACAGAGCCAAGCAGCTGAAGGTTCTGTCTTGAATGAGCTTTTAAAGGGTCACAGATCAGTGAGGAGCACAACTCCTGCTCCATTCACCACCAAGACCTGGATGAATCCCTGGGCACTCCTGGGCCGTGTTTGCTTTTTCTCAGACCAGTTTCCCAGCTAATGCTTTTCAGAGACAGGTCTGAAATTAAGATTTCCATATTTATGTGCCTATTAACATAGATACATTAAAAAACTTAATGAGCTTATGTAACAAATTGCTGTATGACATTGTAAACGACTCGGGAGAGGATCTGTACTTAGGGAGATAAGGATGGCATTTGCAATGGCACCAGCTCGGGGAAAATTACAAGGAGCAGCAATTGCATGGTGCAGGTAGAGACTGTCCTGAGACTGGAGCCTCCAGGTGCTGTCCCAGCCAGGTGTGCGTGGGGAGCCCGGCCAGAACCCTCTTGCCCAGCTCACACGGGGCCACAGCCTCCACCCAGGCATTTTCCATGTCCCAGGGATGGGATGGGAGCTCGGAGCTCAGAGCCAGCATTGCCTCCGTGCTGAGCCAGAGCCTTTGGGCACGTCTGCAGGGAGCAGAGCTTCCCCTGTGCCTGCTCGGAGCTGGCTGGATGTGCCAGCAGCTTTGGGAGGCCTCCAGCCACTGCTCTGTGCCTGCTCCACAGGGATTTGGTGTCCCAGGTGCCGGCAAGGAGCTCCCAGGTCACATCTGGGCAGCTTGGGGCAGGGGCAGGGTGAGCTGGAGGTTTTGGAGCTCGTAGATGTGCTTTACATGTCCCTGTTTCCTGCTTCCCCACTCTAAACAAGCAAATTCCTCAGCCCAAAACTTTTGGGGCAGGAAGACAGGGCTGCCTACGTGCCTGCTGCTTCTGCAGGCAAGCAGAGCGTGGCAGATTTTCGGTCTGGGGGTGCTGGAGATGTAAATTCTCCTCCCCTGCTTCAGAGATCCTCACCACAGACCATGGGCACAGCACGATCTCCTGAGAACCTGAGGGAGGTTTTTAGGGAGGGAGGGCTCAGGATTCAAAAAGGAGAGTGCTCCAAGCCTTCCCCTCCCCGGTTAGTGCAGTTTTGTGCAGACCATCAACAGTGTGGGGCGCTTCCACTCAGCGTCCCAGGAAACCCCCTGTGACCATCCACAGCCCCTCCGTGTGACCATCCACAGCCCTGGGACCATCCACAGCCCTG
>VZTB01015638.1:1232954-1259187 GCA_013397245.1 Thryothorus ludovicianus | reverse complement strand
CGCACGGCCGCCCCGGGCTGGTGCCGCACCTCTCGGCGCTGGAGAGCGGCTCCGCCGGCAGCCGCCGGGAGACTTTCCGGCGCTCCGAGCTGCTGCTGCCCCACGGGCACGGGCTGGACGCCTCGGCGCTGGCCGACAACCTGGGTCTGCACGACATGGCTCACCAGATGGAGGAGGTGCAGGTAAGGAGCCAGCCGGAACCCCCCCTCTGTGGCGAGGCGTCCCCTTCTGCACATCCCATCCCCGTCCGCGCAGAGAAATCCGCATTTTCTGCCCTTTGTCCCCTCAGGATGCGGGGGCGCGGGGAGGGAGGGGGTGGGTTACCCAAAAGCCGCCGGCTTTTTCCTTTCTCAGGTCTCCCAGGTGCGAAACTTTCTCCCCCTTTCTCTTTCCAGAATGTGGAAGATCAACACTTACTAATGCATGACCAGACAGTCATTAGAAAAGGTCAGTAAGGTGGCACCGCAGTTTTACTTTCCCTTGTCAATAGTTAAAAGTTTAATGACGCACCGGTGAAGTGACGCCCTATTATTTTTATAAAGCCCGATCCTTTGGGATCGGGAGGGCGGAGGAGTTTTTATTTCGCTCTCTGTCGCTGGATTTTCCTAAAGCTGTCCCAGGGAAGGTGGCGGCGGGGACAAACTGCCCCGGGGTGTGAGACTCCTGCGGGGACACGACTGTCCCTCCTCGTGTGCTCTTGTGTTATGGCTTTAATCGAAAGCAGGACCTTGAAACGATTCTAATCTTTCCTGAAATACGTATGTGTAAAGTGGCACGGGGCTTTTCTTTTGTTTGTTGGCTTTTTTTTTTTTTTTGTTGCTGCTTGCACTTGAAGACAGTTTTTTTTTCTTTTTTTTTTCCAACATTTTTTTGTCAACTTCTTTACAAGACTTGAGAAAGGACTGAGTTCGCTGACAGAAGACTGTTTGGCTTTATCTTAATCGAAATTGGTTTGTAGCTGAGGTTTTGAGGAAGGAGGAAGACGTATTGACTCAATTTACAGTAATTTAAGTTTTTTTCCTTGCTTTTGTTTTTAAACAAATTTGCGCTTTTTAAAAAAAAAAAAAAAAAGAAAAAGAAAATCAGAAGTTTCCTCTGAAGACTTCAAACAAATACCTAACTGAGGAAAAGCAGAAGTGTGTGTCAGAGCGCTGATTGCTGCCTTTAGCTCATGGGAGAATAATTTCGCTGTCAGATGCACCACTGACAAATCTTCCCCCTCCGGGAGCGGGGCCGACCTCGGCTCTTTAACCCTTTCACCAGCAGCACTGGGTGAACTGGGCGGATTCACGCGGGGATGGAAAAGCTGGATCTGTGGTTTGCTCCTTCCAAAGCCTTTGTTGTCCCTCCTCACCCAAAGGCTGAAGCTCTGAGCGAGGAGCAGCTCCTCACTTTCGCTTCTCCCCTGGGCTGCGTCCCTCTCTGCTGTGCTGGTAGGAATTTGTTCGGGATTAAATCCCAAAGGCGGCTTCTTAAATCTGCGTGTGCGAGGTGGAAGATGAAGCCCAGCAGGAGCTGGGAGGTTTCTCCCCGGCCTGGCTGGGGAAGAGTTTTGGCAGTAGCTGGAGGATGCTAATTTGGAGTGTGTGTTTGTGAGCTACCTTGCAGCCTGGCGGGGTTTGTGTGTTTTGTAAAGCATTCCTGGTGCTGTTGGGCGGCTCCTTGCAGTCCAGTGGCAAAATCCAGCTGGTCAGGAAAGGTTTTGGGGCCCTTTGGGTCCCTGTGCTGCAGATGGATGCTGGAGACGGTGTCCAGTGACCGTGAGCATTTCACACCAAACCAAATCCTCTCTCCCGCGTTGTTTTCACAGCAAGAAAACTCTCTTGCCACTTCCTATTTAATTTTCCCCTTTTATAAAATACCTGCTCTCCCTCCTCCGCCCCCAGGTCCCATCTCCCTAACGAAAAACAGCGCTCTGAGCCTGCCCTGCCAGAAGGATGGATTAATTGGGGTGGTGATCAACCCCAACGAGGTGTTCTGCTCCGTGCCGGGCCGCCTGTCCCTGCTGAGCTCCACGTCCAAGTACAAAGTGACAGTGGCAGAGGTGCAGAGGCGGCTCTCGCCCCCGGAGTGTCTCAATGCCTCCCTGCTAGGAGGAGTCCTGCGAAGGTAGGATGGGAGCCCTCCCCTCCGTCTCTCCTTCCCCGGTGTTTGTGTTCCCTAAAAAAAGCTGCTTTTGTTTTGCTGTTTTGCCCACGGAGCCTTTTAGCGAGTTCCTGATTTTTGAGAAGCCCAGCGACGCTGAATCCTAATAGGCTTTGGAAATAAAACTTCTTTGCACTTCTGCTGCCACTGGAGAAGTGCTATTAACAGCTCTGACAGCAATTCTCATTCTCAGCTTAGAGCTGGGGTTTTGTCTCAAAACCAGCACATGGAGCTGCCTCTGATTCCCAAGACCCTGTGGAATGATTTTTTTATTAAATCTCATCATCCTGATTAATCATTACCAGGACATTTCCTGCATCTTTTTTTTTTGCATACACTTAATTTGGCTTGTGATCATTCTACAGCTGTTGGTTTCAGTGGAGCAGTTTGAAATATTTTGATTTTGACCTGCTGTGTTTCATCCTGGCTGGTTTGAAGTAGAGCATTTAAAAAGTAGGTCACTTGAAAAGAGCCTGTTTTTTATCTTCTCCCCACCCCAGTAGAACCCTATTGAATGTCAGCAACTGGAATTTCTCATCTTAAAAAGAAGTGCTCCCTGAAGATAAATAAGGCCATTTTTTTTTCTCTTTAATTACAGAGCCAAATCTAAAAATGGTGGCAGATCATTAAGGGAAAAACTGGATAAAATTGGCTTGAACCTTCCTGCTGGCAGAAGGAAAGCTGCAAATGTGACACTATTGACATCTTTGGTGGAAGGTCAGTCCCGAGTGCGTCTTAAAATAAACTTTGTCCCTTTGTGCACAGCTTTTATCCTCTGGACAAAGCATGGAAAGGTTAGAAAGTCCCTGAAGGCAATATGGGGTGTTTTTTGTTGGTTTTGTTAAAGTGAGCGTGGTGGGGATGTTGCAGCTCCCAAGGAGGGGCTGTGCTGCCTTTGAGGGGCTCCTCTCTCCCCTGAGCCCTGCTCACACTGAGCCAGCCCCTGCCCGTCTCTTTATTCCCAGGATGCAGAATTCTGTGCCAGGAGGTGCCCAAGGCCCCTCTGTCGGTTCTGCCTCTCCAGGGTTGTTCTGGGCTCCTCAGGGGCGAGGCAGGGAAGGCAAAAAGGGGTGAAACTCCTGCCATTAGTGGGCTTGGCTCCTTGTTGGGAAACTTTGGGACAGCTGACTGCAGTCCTGCCCTACCTCAGCGGTGTCCTCAGAAGCTTTGCTAATAAACAAGCTTATAAAGTGAGATTTATAGCTTCTGACTTCCTGCTAGGAAACTGGAGCCCCTTTAATGTGTGCCATGTTCTGTGGACCCCCTGTCAGCGAGGCTGACCTGCAGGGTGTGTGTGTGTCTGTGCCTGTGTGCTTTGCGTTTGCTGTTCCTGTTGCAAGCAGCTCCTGGTAGTGGCACAATTTAACAGGAATAGAGGCAGCAGCTGAAAGGAAAAGAGTGAAAAATGATCTAACAATACCTCCCTGCTGTTTATAGTGCAGCAACTTGCATTTAAAAGCTTGGAAGTTTGGAGAGCTGATGTGTGTACATTGCACTGATCACACCGATCTCTTTAATTTTTAAAGTCTGATCAAATTGTTTTAATGAAAAGAAAGCGACCTGATTATACACCTTGCAATTTGGTTTTCTGTCTGAAACTTCTTATGAAAAAATATTTGAAAAGCATACTAAACTGAAAACTTTTATGGTATGGGATTTAGTTGGCAAATATTTTTAAATATCAGTGGACAATTTGATCGAGTTCTTTGCTGTGAAGTCATTCTGGATAGAGACAGGAATTTTTCTTTCTAGTATAAAAGCAAAATAAATCCCTTTTGTAGCAGTCATCCTGTAAATCTCTTCTTTTCTTGATACAAACTTACAAAGAAACACCAGTCCATCAATTAAAACGTGGTAGTGAGTGACAGAATGGTGTCCCTTTCCAAAACAGGAATACACTTCAAAAAAATCCACAGCATTTTTTCCTTAATGTCCCTGATTTCCTTACAATAAATGATATGGTACAATTTAACAATTTCACCCATCCAGGTGAAGCTGTGCATCTTGCTCGTGACTTTGGCTACGTGTGTGAGACAGAATTTCCTTCCAAAGCAGTGGCTGAATATTTAACCAGACCACACATGGGCCGCAACGAGATGGCAAACAGGAAGAACATGCTTCTTGCTGCAAAGTAAGTTTTCAGCTTGGATTTCATTCCTTCCCTCCTTTCTGAACGTGTTTTTGTCTGACTGTGGCTGTCTGTGACTGGGGGATAGTTTGGTAGATTTTTGTGTGTAATTTTAATTAGGAAGATGAAGCAATTCTTTCTATTTGGTTTTTGGTTTGAATTCAGCTGTGGCAGCAGTTTCATTTTAGCCTGAACCAATAACGAGGGTAACAATCCTGTAGGTAACCAAAGCAGTTTGGACCAGTTCTGCTCGACTGCAGGAAAAACTTCAGGAGAGGCCCTACACCAGGAAAAAATGTCCCTAGGTGTGACAGGGTCGAGGATGTGGAGAGCAGGTGTGGCCTGGGAATGGGAGCAGTGTGAGGCTGGAGCAGGGCAGCCCCTGTGTCCTCTGTGTCCTCCCAGCTGCCTGTGGCAGCAGCAGCAGCTCCTGGTTTTCCCTTGGGATCCAGGGAGCTGCTGGGGAGTCCCTTCTCCCTGCTGTGGCTGAGGATTTTCACAGTTCACTGAAAGCATCCTTTGGTAGGTGTGGAAAGTCCCTGTGCTTGAACAAATCCCTGTTCCAGGGGGAGGCAGGGGAGCTTTGTTCTGGCTGTTTGCAGACACCTGGTGCCTGTGCCTAAAGCCCGACCTGGTGCCTGTGCCTAAAGCCCGACCTGGTGCCTGTGCCTAAAGCCCGACCTGGTGCCTGTGCCTAAAGCCCGACCTGGTGCCTGTGCCTAAAGCCCGACCTGGTGCCTGTGCCTAAAGCCCGACCTGGTGCCTGTGCCTAAAGCCCATCCTGAGCAGCTCCCTGGGAGGAAATACCTGGGTTGAGTTAAGCTTATCTAAAACTGCTGTTTGGAGTGTTCAACTTTCCCCTTTCCCCTGCTGGGCTCCTCTGCCAGAGCTTCAGTTCATGATTTGTTCTGTTTTCTGGTTTGGGGTGGATGGAATTCCCTGTTTTTGACTGCACCCTCACTCTGCAGAGGGGCTGAGAAAAACCTGCCCAAACTGCTGAGAAAGTTGCCCTGACTTTGTGTTCACACCAACCATGCAAAACACACTCCTGCTGTTGAATCTGTCCAGCCTTCCTTTAAAAGAGGTCTCCTTTTACAAGGATAGATCCCTTAAAAATTTACAAATCTAAAAATCTAATCTCCCTTGCCTACAGTTTGAACATTATGCTAATTTTTCCTGAGCACTCCTCCTGCTCCCTGAGTATTTTCCTTATTGGCAACGTTACTGGCACTAATAAAAAACCCTCTGGAAGATGTTTGTGATTGAGAAATTCTGATAAAGTGATGATTCTGTTAAGATTGCTCAGCTCCTGTGAAATCCCTTCAAGAGGACAGATTTACAAGCAGCAAACAACATATGCTGGAGCATTATTAAGCACTCATGTTTTGCCAGGCATATGTGTTAGTGTTTGCAGGATCAGGGCCTCGGCCTCCCTACACATCCATGGAATATACACAAATAAATCTCCTCTTCAGCTGCTCCAGCCTTTCTGAGCCACTCAGCTGCAGCTGGGAAAGTTCTCAGACTGAATTCCCACTCCAAATCTGGAGCAAACGCTGCAGAGCCAGGCTGGCTCCAGAGGTGCAGAGATTATTTTGCAGAGTGTTTTTTGTGATGGGGATGCAGCAGAAGGCTCCTCAGGAAGTGGTGCTAATAAACAAAAATCGAATTTGAACACGGTACCAATTTTTTTTTTTTTGCTTTGATTTTTTTTAAACGCTGAATTTCTCATAGCTCCGAATCCCAAATACTCGGCGCAGATTTGTCATTTTTGCTTGTTTAAGTGCGAGCCCTTTGTGTGTTGCAGGCAGATCTGCAAGGAATTCACAGACCTCCTGACTCAGGACAGAACTCCTCTGGGGAACACGAGGCCCAGCCCCATCTTGGACCCTGGCATCCAGGGCTGCTTGACTCATTTTAGCCTGATCACGCATGGCTTTGGGAGCGCTGCCATCTGTGCTGCCATGACATCCGTCCAGAACTACCTAAACGAGGCGTTAAAAATAGCAGACAAATCCTACATGAACGCTGGCGACCAGAGCCCCGCGGAGACCAACAAAACCATCGACAAAATGGACAAGCACAGGAAGTGAAAGGAAAAGAAAAAAAAACAACCAGACTTTGCCCTTCCTCCTACACACAGACTGAGATCTTCTTGCCAGGGGGAGCATAGGGGTTTGGGTGGGGTTTTGTTTGTTTTTTTATTTTTTTTTAAATTTTTTTTTAAAGAAAAGATGGGGGGGAAAAAGGGGAGGAAAATAAAATCATTCAGGATCTTCACTCCTGCTGGATCCGTGGGCCAAGTCTTGCTAAAAGCTGCAGTGTCCCTGTGGTGTGGAAGCAATTCCCTGGAGATAAGTACCTGGGACAAGCTGAACCCTTTGCTGTAAAAGTGGTGCTATAAAAGGGGGAGTTGTGCACAGATTTATTGAGATTCCTTCTCCACATCTCGTGGGTGACCAGCTTCACGTGGAGTTTTTAAGGGACAGATTTTAAATAGAAGCCTGATTTGCTCTCTGGTACAAGTCCAGGGGTTCATCCTCTCGAAACGCAACAGGAAAAATAAAGCAGTATTAAACAGTGGGAGAGAGATTTATGTACATTAAAAATTTTTTTATGAACACCTGGAAATAGTAAGGATATTCTGTGGGATTGGGGTTTTTTAATCAGTTTAGTTTTTTTGGTTCTTTTTTTGTTTTGTTTTGTTTTTTTGGTTCTCTTTTATTTTGTTATTTTTTTCCTTTATTGTCAGATAGGAGAGTGCTAAAATCCTACGAGGCTTAAGATGGCATTTGACATGCTTATTTTTTACAGAAATATTCAGGCTTTTAAAAACTACAGCAATGTTGGCTGCAGTTTATATTGTCTTGGTATTTTTTTAACGAGGACTAGTTCAAAATGGAAATACTTTTAAAAAATTCACTTTCTGTGTCTAAGGATGTTGCAGCTTTGTTCACATATTTATATTGTCTTGTTTTTTAAATTTGGGGGGGAAACTTGAAAGAATAGGCACATAACTTCTTTTTTTTTTACTTTTTTTTGCCTACTAAGGCCAAAAAATACTTCCAGGGAGGCTTTATGTGTATTAAGGGAAGCAGTGTGTTGAATGTAAATATTTATTTATGTGTAATTTAATCGGATTTGTAAATAATGGTGAACTTTTTAATACTTTTTTTTATAAATGGGTTTCAAATTTTAATTTTGGTAAGTATTTCAAAGGTAATGGGTAAGCTAAACATATCTTTAGGTTTATGCACAGGTATGTTATACAGGGTATTTAAGACTTTTTTTTTTTTTTTTTTTTTTAAATCTCAATTCTTGCCACTGAAGATTAGATTTAATCTGAGGTGTTTGTTCACAAAGCAATAATTTTGTGCATCATTCACCTGGTAACTGAGTAGACATGAACAAAAAAAAAAAGACAAAACAACAAAACTGAGTGTGTGAGTCGGTGTGTATGTGAATAAAGGAGGTTCTGAGCTATCTTCACATATCTGTAAATGTTCCCGCTATAATTCTGATGTATATGATAACCATATAATAAAAGTATTCTGGCTAGAAGCATGGAATGTTTTGTTAACTGAGAGCAGCTCTGTTTTCTTTCTCTGCTGGGGGAGTAGCACTAGAGGACATTATGTATTGAGTCATAATTGCAGCACTTTGTTCGGATTAACAGAACAGAAAGATGAAGCTGTTTGCCAGTAAAACTAATGGTTTCAATTAAACACGTTGTGTATCTCCAAGAATCTTTTTTTTCTTTTTTTTTATTTTTAAGATGTCATGGTCTTGCCTTTTCTGCCTGCTTTAGACAGGCAGCTCAAACACAAACTCTGCCAGGCTGCCTCTCCATAAAAACCAATCCCAGCTTTGCCTCCTGCTGGATCTGCCTGTACTGCAATAATCTGTCCCCAGATATTCACAAAAACCTGGGGGGGAGGGACTTTTGAGAGGTCTCCCATCTGGTTTTGTCTCAATTTTACTGATTTGAGGAAGTTCACGTTTTGCACAAAGTCCTCCCGAGTGCTGTGTGCCGTAGGGGTGAGGCAGGAGCTGGAATTTTTGGTGTCTCAGATGCAAAAGAGCCAAACAAACCTTCCTGAAGAAAAAACGGGTTTGTTTTCTGTTTTACTGGTTTTGGGTTTTTTTTTCCCCCATTGCTTTCTGAAAAAGGAACCTAAATCTGGTCTTAGCTTGTCCTTGGCCCTGGCAGGACCTGCTCAATCCTCGAGGAAGGTGGGACTGGGACTGGTGGGACAGTTCAGCCACATCCCTGAAGTGTTTTCATCCAGAGACGTGAAAAAGAGGCGAAATGTACCATTTCTGAACACCTTGCTTATAAATCATTTTAATGTGCCCGTTTTCCCCCTAAAGGATAAAGCAGAACCGCTGGAGGTGTGCAGGGAGAGGAAAGGAGAGGGGAGCACAGGGCGAGGAGTGCCTGTGAGTGCTGAGCTGGGAGGAAAAGCTGATTTTGAGTTTCAACCCCGTCCCCTTCTCTCCTGAAGAGGTGTGAAATTCCAGCCTTTGCATTTGTTAGACTCGTTGCAGCGTTTCAGAAATGAGCATTTTGGACCATCTGTAGGCACAGGCACAGCCGGGACACACGGTGACTAACAGAACTGCAAAACACAAACAAGCTGCCCTTCCGAAGGGTATTTCTGTGGATTTCGTATTTTTATACACAGAAACCTGCTGGGTACGGTGAGAGCTTGTTTAGAGAATGCAATGTTGCATTTCTGTTCCCTTTTTTTCCTCTTTCTGCTGCTGGGCTGCTTATCCAGCATATATAGGAGGATATTTGAGCTACCAGACAATGGAATCTTGCTTTTTTTAATTTATTTTTTATTTTTTTTGTTATTAATGCACAAAACCAGGCAGTGAAATAATTGCCCCTTGGGATAGGAAATAAGGATGTTTCCATTTATTCCTGCGTGCATTCAAGCAAAGCCAGTCAATTGTTTAATGTACTGACTCGGGTTCTATTCATATGTGTGGAACATTAGAAATGTGGAGTTTCCATTACCTTAGAGCTTTTCTTTACTCTGCATTTCAGCTGGGAGGTTCTTTTGAAGCTCAACCACCTTCCAAGCTGTGCCAGCCCCGTGAAACAACAGCAGTGTCTTCTGTTCCTTCCCCTGAAAAGGACAGTTGAACTTGTCTCACCCAAAATCTTAAGGAATGTGTTAATTCTTGGGAAATCTAAAAACAAAAATTTAAAAAAGTAAAGCGATCTGAACACTCAACAAGGCACATGTTTCTTCCTCATCCTCAAAATTTCATGTTTTTTACTGTTTTTACACTGATTATTCCTGAGCTGGCCAGAAGATAAAGAAGTTTTGATGTAAAACTCTTCAGAAGTTCCATTTTCCATTTCCCTTGAAAATTGGTGATCTAAAATCACTCTGTCCAATCTTCTGCCTCTCCCATCTCCCTTCAAAAGAAGAGGTTTGGTCACAATGTGAAGGAAAAATGCTTTAAACTATCGGGAGAATAAAAGTAAAAATTATTAAAGCACTGCCCTCCTATCACGTTTGATACGTAACCATAAAATAATTGAATTCTTGTTATTCAGTAAAAAATTGTCCTGTGGAAAAAAAAAATTATTTCAACCACCTCTTGTCTGGTTGGCAGCAGCAGTTGGGCATCAGGATTTTGGGCTCTTTTGGGTGCATCCCTGGCATGGCCTTGGCACCCCATCACCTGATTGCCACAGAGCATTAATTGCAAAAATCAGGATTAGCCACGAGTCCACCTCATGAAATTCTGTGACTTCGTGGCGTTGCTGGTTTCAGTTCAAACAGAAATCTTCTTCCTGGTGTTTGCAGCTTCAGAGAGAAACAATGATGGACAACCAGTAAAATACTAAATAAAAATAGAACTTGTGCCTTAATTTAGTAACTGATTGCAATTAATCTTCGTTTTTGACTCTCAGTTTTAATTTTCTTCACTTATTTCACTGTTAGTTATTGTTTCTCCCTGACTCTTGGCTGCAGCCCTGCTGCCTGTTCCTTCAGAATTTTGCAATAAGAGCAAACCCAAAAATGCACCCTGCATGGGCCTGCCTTGCTGTGGTGGCTGGCTGTGCTTTGTTGCAGCCTTTTTTTCTCTGTTTTTTTCCTGCATGCAGTGTTTATGTCCACCCTTGCAGATATTTTGGTCTAACTGTGGTGTGGAGCCTCCCTCCTGACAGGGGTTTGGGCTGCCTTGGGGAACTTGTTCTGCTTTATTTTATTTTATTTTATTTTATTTTATTTTATTTTATTGCATTGCATTGCATTGCATTGCATTGCATTGCATTGCATTGCATTGCATTGCATTGCATTGCATTGCATTGCATTGCATTGCATTGCATTGCATTTTTTAGTTTAGTTTAGTTTAGTTTAGTTTAGTTTAGTTTATTTTGGTTTACTTTCTTTTGGTTTATTTTATTTTGAAATAATGGGGTGCTGTTCCCACTTTGTTCCCGAACTGTTTCTCCACGGAGAGAACACAAGGTTAGGGACAAAGATGCATCCCTGTCACAAAAAGCAATCTCTGAATTGCACATTTCTTGGGAATGCAGGTTTTGTGTGGGGAGCTGGAGCCAGTTTTGTCATTTCTCTGTGCCTCATGTCCCACTGCCAGGGAGCCCCAGGGGTGACCCTCTCAGAATTCCTCAGGGGCTCCCCAGAACCATTTTTTGGGAGATTGTTGGGTTCTGTTCTGTATCATTTGCTGCCTTCTCCCTCTTCCATCTCCACTTTGGTTGTATAAATGAGTTTATTCCCAGTTTCTGATGCCCCTTTGCATCCATTGGAGGCTCCTTGGGTGCTCCAGCTGGTTTCCATGTACCAGTGTTGTGTAAGGGCTGCCCACAAATATTCCCTTTTTCCTCTCTTTTAGCTAAACAAGCCTTGTTAACTGGCTCTTGTGAAGGCTTTTCTCACAGGCTGCTACTGTGCCATGACACACATGAATATCCCTGAATATTCATATGGAATATTTTTTACCCAATATTTTAAATTAAAAGCATGTAATAATACAGAGACTTGTTCTGTGCCACAAAACTCAGAGGAGAAAACTCAAATAATTGTTTGTGAGTGCAGCAGGAAGTCCAGAGACTGACAATGAGCCAAATAACAGGAGAAACCTTTCAGGTGAGCATAGAGTTCATATTTCCAGGGCAATCAGCATAAAACCAAGGGGGAAGTGGCCTTTAAACCAAGGGTTGGAAAGATAATGTTCTTCAGCTGATTGCTGCAATAAAACCATTATTTGTAATTAATTGAAATAGTTCTTCAGTGATGGAAAGTGGTTGAAAATTCTGCCAGCTCCCTCGCTAAAGAGAGAGAAGGGAAAATATTTGATTCCAGCTCTGTGGCAGGATGATTCCTGTCTGGAAGCAGAAACCACTTCTGCCAGATCTTCATCCTGTCCATCCCTCTTTGCATCACATCAGCTCCATAGGGAAAGAGAGAAAAAAACCCAAATTATGAATAGCTGCAGGTGAGAGGTGTGCTGGAGAACTGGGAGCACAAACCTGGCAGCTGGAGGTGCTGGAGCTGAGCTGGAGCAGCTGGGATGGATGAAGTCATTGACCTCCAGCAGGGCACCAGGGCACCTACCTGGCACCAGGAATCTTCAACTCTTACAGCAAAATTGGCCTGAGCTCGTTTGTCAAGCTTTGAATCTTTAAATCCATAACTCTAATTAATTAGGAATCTCTAATTATGCCAAAATGGTGCTCTGTATTTAGGGTTAAGGTGGTGAAATCCAGAGAAAACACGAGAGAGAAGCTGGAGGATGTTCAGAGCAGGAGATGCCGGGAAAATGTGATTTTACAGAGGTGCAGGGGAAGCCAAAGGGTCAAAGCCTCAGTGACCTCTAGGGCAGGTCCTAAAGTGCCAGAAGCCACTGTCCAGAGCTTGGACATCGATTCCTGTGTTCCCAAAGCAGCAGTGACCACCAGACTTATCAGCAGAGATTCTGATATGGGAGCCCCAAGGCTGAGTAACACCTGGCATTCAAACAAACAAACAAACCAAAAAGCGTTATTTTCTAAACCAGCAGCACATGGGGTGAGACTCTGGTTCTTTCTTTTAACAAGAAACACCTGTGGGGACAGCGCTGCAATCATCAGTGCGGGTGGGTTCTGCCCTCTTCAGAGGAGAAAACCCCTTCACACCTGAAGGTCTAATTAATTATTGAGTTAAAATTTATAGCTTTAAACTTGTCTGTACCCGATGTGACTCACACAAAGTAACGTGGACAGCGGCATCGCTTGGAGCTGGAGTTTGGCCTTTCTGCAGAGGACCCCGTGTCCCAGAGCTCGCACACGGGTCCTGAGAAGCCCAGGTGAAAGGGATCAGCCTGCGCCATCACCTGAGTGCCACCAGCTGGGCTTGGGGCCAGCGGATTTAAGCCCTGAGACGCCGCTTTTGTGGGCGCTGCTCCTTCCCGAGGCTTTGCCAGCCCGGTCCTCCGGCAGAGCCGAGCTCTGATAACAGAGAGGGGCACATCTGGTGCACAAGCGCATGTGTATGAGGTCGTTGTGAGGACGCTCAAGAAGGAAAGCTATGCATGTTTCAGGGTGAGTGCCCAGCGTCCCCTTCAGAGGCTCAAGCACCTTTTCCCCGCTCCAATAACCGGGAATCTTTGTGTTGGATGGCGAACAAGCGCCTGTACTTAGCGGCTTTGTGTGGTGGAAGATAAATGTTGATAAGATGCTGTTGTGTGGCCCTCCTGTTAACTGTCCCGCAGAGAGCGCGCCCAGGGGTTCGCTCCAGAAAAACTGGACTGGGGGAGGGTTTGGAGCGGTTTTTGTTCGCGTTTGGAGTTAAAATTGTTTCTGGTGATTTTCTTCACGATTTATGTGAGTGCGGTGTTAAAAACCAGTANCAGGATGAGGGAAATGTTCCCATTTTATTGAAAATCTCGGGGCTTTGCCTTTCCTCCTCTTTGGCACTGCTGATAGTGCAGGGCAGGGATGCTGAGGGAATGATGCCTGTCCTGTTGTCCCCTCTGTCCCTTTGTCGCTCTGTCCCTGGTGGGTGCTGGCCCAGGGACACCGCCCGGGTCCCCTGCCGGGGCTGGGAGAGGGAAGCAGATCACGGCCAGGGGTGATGCAGCCTCAGGTCATCATTACAGAAACCCCAAGAGTTTGCATAATGTCTTGTACAAGATGAAAACTGAGGAATTTTTTTTTTTTTAATTTTATTAAAAGAAAAAAAAAAAAAGAGGTGAAGAAACTTTTATAAAGGATATGTTTTTGAAAAAAAGGATGTCAGGAACTTGTAGTTCCCAGAATGGCACAGCATCAGCGATTGGTCAGAAAGGATTTTAAGTGTGACTGACTGGTTTGGAAATGTGTCATGGTGTACTTGGGGAAAATAAAAACGCAGAGGTAGGGCCATAAACAGAAAGGAAATATTGTGCTGGTGATGGGGAGCTCGTCCCTTTTGAAGGAGCTGTTTCTCCAGACCTGTGGGAGAAATCCCTCCTTGCACAGCGGGGCTGTGGCAGGGAGAGCCAAAGCTTGTAGAGTCACCAAGCCAAGGCATTTTTAATTACGGGAGGGTGACTCAGGTATTAATGCAGAGGTCAAAACACGGCCTGGGATCTCCAAAAATGCACCTGGAGCTTGGGCTTGCCCAGTGTTGACTCGCTGGGAGCTCTGGGTTCTGTGCAAGGAGCACCAGGTGGATCAGGGCTGGTGCCTCCCGTGCTGGCCTCACTGCTTCCCACAGAGGCTGATCCTGAACAAGGTTTCAGTGGAAAAACTATGAGGAGGTGAAGCAAAAAAAAAAAAAAAATCCAGGAAACTGTAAAGCTTAGATGTTGTGATGCATTTAGGGAGTGCTGGCTGGTGTATGTGAAAATCTGATAAATATCCCAGGGTGCAGCTGTGGCCATGGAGCTCTTCAGCTATAGGCAGGTGCATTTAAAAAAAGAAATAATTAAAATTGTCGTTTTAAGGAGGGCAGAAAGCAAAAATTGTCACTGCTGGTTGGATGTAAAGGTGAGTTTGGAAGCTGAATCCCCTGAAAGTGGGAGCTGGAGCAGGGCAGGTGCCCAGCTCCCCTCTGGGAATGGGGTGTCCAGGCTGGATAGCAGAGCTGGCTGGAAGTTGCTTTCAGCTCTTGCTTAAGGAACTGGTTGTGATTTTAATAGCTGGTTGAGCTGAACCAACCAAACTGCTCCCAGCACAGCCCTGTGCTTGGAGGTGATGAAGAGAATTCAATGAGAGACAGCTCTGGATTTCCTGGGAGGCTTTGTTTTAGCAGAGCTGGGTTTGGTTTCCTAATCCCCAGCTCCCCCAGTCCCTGCAGGACTCCCAAAGTTGTGGGGTTCAGCTTTTCCCCAGACCCTGGCAGGGATGTGTGTGTCCTTCCTTACTCATCTCTGTGTGTGCAGGGAAAGGCAGAGGCAGCTCCTCCTCTCAATCTGGGAGCTGAAATTAATTTCTGGTCACAGTGAGCTACTCCTGAAGGATTTATGGCCAGATCAGGCACAGGTTTAGGGCCTCTAATTTTTACTGCAATAAGTCACAGTGAAATGCCCAAACCCTTTGCATGACTGAAAAGGCAAGAAGCTCCTTGTCACAGGACAGCGAGGGGTGTGAAATCTGAACTTGTCAGCGTCACCTTAAAGAGTTGTTGTATAAGGAACTGGACTTGTCTAGCGAAAAATTTTACATTTTAAAGTTTTTATGTTTCTTCCTCTTCATCTCTCCCCTTTTACATCTCTTATGAATTTATTGGTTGGGGAGGGAGAAATCTCCTGGCTTGTACCAGGATGTAAGCTGAAAAATAGGATAAAAGGAAATAAATATGTTGAAGTAGGGGACTGAGGGAGGAGTAGCTCCATGTCTGTGCTAAGACCCTTCATTTAACTGCAGCGTTTTGTACCTCTGGATGTTTTTCTGCTTCTTTCCTCCAATTCTTGTTTTGGGTTTACAGCCCTGCCCTTCCAAGTGTGTCCTGCACAGATGCACTGTGAGGTTATGCTGCTTTTATGAGGATGACACAAGAAAAGCTGACTCTTCCTGTGGTTCCTGTGTGCCCTTCCCTGAACCCTAAACATGGCCTGGATCTGTTCTGTGTGTGTTCAGGGATGTCATCACACCTGACAGGTGCAAAGTTGCCCCTTCCATCTCTCTGTCCCTTTCTAGGCCACTCTCAATCATTTTTTAATATTTTTGGTTTTTTTTTTTCCCAGCCAGGCTCTTGTTGGTAGTGGGAAGCACTAGGCAGAAGCTGATGCACAGGGAGTTCCACCAAAAAATGGGATAGAAGTTCCCTGTGAGGGTGAACTGAGCACTGGAACAGGTTACCCTGAGAGGCTGTGGAGTCTCATTCCCTGGGGATATCCCAAAGCTGGAATATCCCTCTGGACACAGTCCTGAGGAAGCTGCTCAAGGGGACCCTGCCTGAGCAGTGATGACCTGCAGTGATCCCTCCTGACCTGCACCACTCTGTGAGGTTCTGGGAAAGGTGGAAATGGTTATTACAGGATGCAGGGCAGCTGGGATGTTGTGGAACAGCCTCCCTCGGGACTTTAATGAGCTTCATTACAATAACGAGTCAAGCAAACCTGTCTGTGCTGCTGCTGCTGGGTGTGAGAGCTGATTCCTGGAGCTGGTGACTTGATGTCTGGCTGCTGGGAGTCTCCTTCGTTGGTGCTTGTGCCCTGTACTTATTTCTGAGGTTTGAAATGCCATCATATGCAGGCAACTTTGGGACTGTGACCCAAGCACTTTGTAAGCAGCAAAAGTTGTTGTTCCCAGCTTACCCAAATGAGCAATTTGAAGGGGAGAATGTTCTGGTGTCTGAGGAAGGAACATGAAAAGTTACAAAGCCTGAACAGGGCAAATAATGAAAGAATCAAACTTTGCCTCTCTAATTTTTTGGGGATTTTTAATCACTGTGAGAGTGCTCCTTCTGGGATGTATTAGCTGACCTCTGCAATGCAAGAGAGAGGTGTCAAAAACACCTTCTCAAAAATCCGTACCTCAACAACCCCTGAGGTCCAGACTCTTCCTTCCACCAGGGTTAAAACCCGGAGCCACCAGGCAGGTGGGAAATTGCATCCCTGGGGAGGGAAGAGGCTGAGGGTAGAATGCAGGACTGCTCTTTGGGGCTGAGCTGGCTGCAGTGGGGCAGCTGCAGGAGTGGCCCAGGGGAGCCTCGCAGAGGGTGAGCATTTCTGGTGAGCATTTCTGGTGAGTCACTGCTGGGCTCAGCCCTGCTGGCTTGGAGCACTGTGTAAAGCAGAGGTTATTCTCCCTGCTCCTTCTCCTGGCAGTGCTGAGTTGCTGTGACACTGATGCTGCTGCTGCTGTTCCAGCCTTCCTGGAGAGGCAGAAGTCAGGCTGGATCTGGGGGAGATGCTCAGTCAGACCCATCCCTGCTCTGTGCTTTGTTGTTCTGAGTCCTGTCAAAACACCACAGCCATTGTGTGCCTGAGTTGCAAACTGGGCAGGGATGTGACTGGGAGCTCCTTTTCCATCATGTCCCAGTGCTGCACCACATCAGCATTTTTATCCATTAATTTTTGTCCGTTCTATCTTATTATCTAAGAGGGTCCCTTGTCTGGGTGCACCTCTGATTTTTTTCCATGCAGTCATGCATTTCTGCTCCATGCTTCAACTTCCTGCCTCATCAATGCTGCCCTTATGCAACCCTCAGCTTCTCTGTGGATTGATAAAGGCACAGCTCATCCTTGGGGATGTGTGCTGGGGAGCAGACTGCCTTGGCTGCTGTGTGTGGAGGGGCAGGAGGAGCCATCCAGAAGTGCCTTGTTCTTGCTCTCCCAGGGATGCCTGGGGTGGGATCCATTCCCTGCCTCTGCTGGGAGGATGTGGCTGTGTGAGGCTCCTGGAAGCACCGGTGGAGTTTCCCATGTGCCACAACAGGGAGCTCCTTAAGGCCAGCCCCTGATTGCTCCTCACAGGATTATTTCCACACATTCCCCAGCCTCTCATTCTGCAGGAGCTCTCCCAGACCAGTTCCTTGGAGCAGGGAGGGACTTTTGGCTGGTTTTAACTATGATTTCCCTTCTGGTCTGAGATTTTCCCAGTGGAGATGTCCAGTTTTGCTCTCCTGTGTTTCCTGGCTGTGCTCACAGCCGGGTCTGTCAGCAATGCTGGGGACCTCACTATGAAAAAAGGTGTGAGATGACAAAATGGTGCCCAGGAGTGCTGGGAAAAGGGTGAGGAACAGCCCTGCCTTCCCTGTGGAGCTGCTCAAACACTGGAGGGATCTCCTGCAGCCATTTCAGGACTTGGGCTGGAGAAAGAGAAATGTGAGAGGGTGTGCAAGGTGGTGTTTTAATTTTGTCTCCATTTCCTGCCATCCAAGCTTATTTATATTGACAACGAGGTAAATTAGTTTTCCCCAAATCAAGTCTGTTTTTCTCATGGTTGCAGCTAGTCAGGGATCTCTGTGGTTTCCATGTTGAGCCACGAGTTTGTTAATTTTCTTTTCTGTCCTGTTGAGGAGCAGTGGGGCTGTGGGTGGCTGTAGGCTGAGGTCAACCCACCACACTTGTGTTCACCCAGTGCTTGAGCTGTTCCTTGATTTTATCACAAACTTTTCCTTCTCTGTTGCAAACCTGGTGTCCACAAGCCTCTAATTCAGCAGGAACCCTCCAGATAAATCCCTCAGTCAGTGTGTGGGGAGTACCACAGCTGGAATGGGCCAGGTTTCAGGTTCTGCCTTCCCTGGGCTGTGAGGATTACAAAAGCTCTGTGATCTCCTGCAGCTTAACCAGGTTTTCCTCAAAATCGTGAGCAACACGCTCAGAATTTTCAGCCATAACCAAAATCTTATGGTTAAAAATATTAATTAGGGCTGTGTGTGTTTATGATGTCTCCAGATGCAACTGCAGGAAGCTCTGGGTGCAAGGAATGCACAAAAGGAAAGCTACAATCCTAGCTCTGCATGTGCAGGTCCAAACACTTGGATTCATTCTTAAGATTGTGCATAAATCCCCTTCCCCTTCACTTGGTTTTACTGTAACTGACAAAGCTGCCCGACTCAAGCATTTCAGAAATCTAATGCTTAAGATTTCACCGTGGAATTTTTTGGCTTCAGAGTGATTTTGTTATGTCCCCAGAGCCCGGTTAAATCCTTAGTTATAATGATTGCACACTGAAGGGTGCTGTTACATAGAAATGCTGTCCCATAATGGCTTCGTTGCTGTGGAAAATCCGATGTTATTTGGTCATTCCCTACGAGTTCCCTAAGCCATCAAGACATTTGCCTCAAGGCTACAAACACAAAGCTACAGGCAAAACCCTCTGGACATAATGAGTGGGCATTTATGCAGAACTAAAAACTGGAACAGCTGAGCAGTGGATCTATGAATAGCAAGCATGCCTCTAAGCACAAAAGACATCATTCTGCAATAAAGGGGTTTATAATGGTTCTGACATCTTGGATGTCAAGATCATGCTACGTTGTTGTAACTTTTTTTTTTCCCCCCCTGTTTGTTTGTTTGAGCCATGTTCCTTAAGTAAGGTGTGAGTAATTAAAGGGTGTGAAGGAAACCCTGTAGCTTGCTAAGAACAAAAATTGGGCAGTGGGCACTTTTGGCAAGATCCATCATTTTGATCATGTTTGCTAGGGAACAAGCTTATTGCTCCCGTGCTGTATTCCCAGTTCCACCCTTCAGGATTTCTTAGGGGGTTCCTCTTGTTTCAGCAGCTCTAATGGGCTCAAATCTAATGCTAGCTGAGAAGTGTCTTCTGATGGAAACACAAAGATTGGACTAACCATAAACTACAGGGTCAGGGAGTCAGGCAATACAAAGAAGGGCAATAAAATTCAGAGTGATTTGGATCAACAGGGAGCTGGAGGAGCTTCATGCTGAGAAATGTACCCCAGCGAGGTCTCAGGCCTTTGCAAATCATCTATAGGCACTTCCAAAGAAATGGCAAGAATAAGATGGGGAGGGATGCGTGGCTCTTACACCAGGAGCATAATGAAAACCCAGAGTAGAAATTGGAGCTGGAGTTAGAATGTAGAAACAGCCTAGAGGAAAAACAGGAGGAGAAAGGGAAAGTAAGAATACACAAGATGATAATTCATTATCTGAGTATCTGATCAGTTTTTGAGACACTCTTGATTTCCAAGTTGGTGTGGTGTCTTAGTGGGTTTTGTTTTTTTTTTCTATATTTTCCTTGTGTCAAGGTGCAGTGGGACTGGGAAAACAAATTCAAACATGTTTTATGATCCTTACCAAGTACTTTGGACCTCTCCAACCCATCCATGGTAGAGATGAGCAAAGCCCCAGTGGTGTGAAGCTCCTACAGGAAAATGTGGTGCAGGGATCCGGTGCTGCCTGTGACCTGAGGAGTGATGGAAGTCTCTGCTGAAAGGCAGCAGAAACACCTGAGCTGGCTGTGATTGTGGCACAATAACCCAGCCCTTCACTTTGGGCAGCAGATTTCCCTTCCACCAGCACAGCAAGTGCAGAGATCAGTGCTGGAGAGTCCAGAAAGTTGGCAGGAAACTGGAGCCTACGAGGCAGCTGTGCACTCATTTCATGTCCAAATGCCTTGCACAGCCACAAACAAATTGTTTCTCCCCTTGGCATGTACCTTTCTTATCGCTGAAAACCAGGTACTGTGTCTAGTTTGCATCTCACCCCGAAGAGAGTCTAAACTGCAAGATGTCAGATGTGGAAGGATGATACTTAAGTTGCTTAGGAAGGCAAAGGGATTAATTTCATTATCCTTCCATCTTCTTCCTTGCAGCTGGTGGCTTTTCCTGCCAGGAACGAGACTCCTGAGGCCCCGCTGGGAGAATGACAGCCCTGGCCTGCTGGTAAGTGATGGCTCTGTACTTTTGAGAAGTTGATTGATAGGGCAGCACGGAGGAACTGGGATTGAACAGTTCCCTTCACAAAATGCCAAGTTAAACCCAAGGATTTCTACTTGGTCAGTGACATTGGCTGTGGTTTTATGAAGGCAAGGCTGTGTTGGAATCCTGTCCCTGCTGAGTGGTGATGCAGCACCAAACAGGGCAGTCTGGTCATGGAGTCAGATTTTGTTGTGCTGTGTCAGTGTTTATTGTGTTTCGAGCGAGGATTGCAATTTTTTCTCTGGAAAGCATCTTCTACTGTTGCATATTTTAATGGTGTTTCTGTCTGTGACTGGCAGAGAAGAGGTGATTTGGTAAAGAGGGATTTTGACTGAAACCTGCTTCATTTATTTGCATGTTTGACTGGAGATGTGTATTTCTGGCTGGTAAACAAAATATCCAGTTATAAAATGAAAATATTGAAATACCTATGTTTTTGTATATCAGCAAGTGAAGGGTAAAAAAGATGAGTAAGGACAGCAAAACTAGAAAGACTGAGACTTGTGCATGCCCAGAGGTGGTGATTCCTCTTCACCAAGGTTCTCCTGGCTCAGAGAAGAGAGACAGAGGTTGATTTTCATCTCCTGCTGTTGGATGTGTGCTGTCCATCACTAGAGGCCCTCAGACCTGCAGGAAAGGCAGGAGCAGGAGTAAATCCCCCCAGGTTTGTGCACTGAGGAGAGTCCATAACCTGGGCTCTGACTCCACACCACATCAGGTGCTCTTGATTTTGAAACCTGACTCTGATTTTTTACCCCTTTGTGCCCCTGGGAGCTGCAACCTGCACTGCCCAGGAGGAGGTGAGAGTTACTCCTTTGTCATGTAATGAAACCCTTCCAAGTAGTCCAAGAATTCTGCTCACAAAACATTTCCCTTATCAGCTCTTCCCTGTACAAACTGCATAATCACCACGTAGCCTGAGCAGCACTGCAAGCTTATTTGCTTTGTGATTTGTGGTCGGATCATTGCATTTCAGCTCTTACCAATGAAAGGAAATTACTAACAAGACACTGGTATTTACATTAATTGTGGCTTTGGGGAGATAGTCCAAAGAAAATTATGCTAAAGTCAGTTATTATGTGTCTCCCTAACAATTAGGATGAAACCCAAAGTTTATAAAACAGAAGTTGATCTCAAACAGATTTTAGCTGCTACTTGATGTTTTTCCTAGAAAGGGCTGAGGAGGAAAAAGTGGGTTAATATTTTTTTTTTTATTTTTTAATTCATCCACCTTCTAAAAGCAGTGTAATGAACTCTGCTGGAAAGGTAGCATGTGTGGAAGTGCAGCTAATTTGCAGTGAGCAGGATCTCAGTTTCCCAGGTCTCGTGGAGTGGGTCAGTTGTCCCATGTGCCATGCAATAAATGTCAGGGTTTCCTTGGCTGGAGCTGCTGATTTCATTGGTTTTGTTTCCCCTCAAAGCAGTTTTGTGCAGCTCTGTAGGGTGAGCAGAGGTTTTGCTCTAAAACCTTCGAGGTACTCCCAGCTCTTCTCATGTGCATCCCACGAGATCATGGTGTGAGTGTGCTAAGACTTCTCCTTGCTCCTACTGCAATTTGAACTATTTCTGGACACTAATTCAACGCTTTTTATGATGTTAGATGTATGATGAAAAGTAATTTAAGGTTCCTCAGGGTGACTCACTTGCCAGCATAGCAGATCCAAGAAACAAACACAGATGTGAGATTTAAATTCTCCTTTGGCATAAAACACTGCCTCATGGTAGAAACCACAAACTATGCCCAGTGGAGACTGGGAACACAATTCTTTTTTTAGCTTCAGCTAGTCAGGTAACTCCTGACTGCCGAGGTGAGCAGGGATTCGTGCACCTTGTTCTTTCACTGAATATCAGAGCTCTCTGTGCATCCTCACTAATGGTGGGATTTGTCTGACCTGAGCCTCTTGTGGGAGATCCATAGTGAGGAAACGCAGGCATTTCTGAGGGATGAATCATCTCCTTTGCTGTCAAAGTCTATTTTAGGGACATGCCTGAAGTGAGGTGAAACGAAATCCTTCCCCCAAAAATTCTTCTGCAAGAAGGGGGATTTTGGATGCTCTGGGGAGGTAGCCTGGGCTTCCTTTCCTCAGATGACCCCGTGAGCAACTCTTCCCTTACGTCAGGGCACAAGTCCTGAGCAGCTCCAGGCTCAGGAATGTGTGTTCTGGCACGGGGCAGGCACACTCACATGTTCCTGCTGACCTGGCTTTGGGGTTATTCTGCTCCCCCTTGCCCCATCAGAGGCAAAACTGATCCGTGGCTGGCCACCAAGAGGCTGCAGACTAAAAGTGTAACTGGGTTTAATTATTAAGGTGTAATTGAGTTCTTTGTGTTTATGGGATAATTGTTTCTTTTTTAATATAACTTTAACTTCGCAATACAAGAAACAGGCCTGAACCTGTGGATGGGGTGCTGGAAACTGTCTGAGAAGATTAAGGTCTCTTAATTGATTTCACATAAACAGGTGTGACTGAATTCATCAGAAGAAGGTTAAGACTAAATGTATTCTGCTAATTATGTGAGAATTGCCAGAGTGTGCTGGGTTGAGCAATTGCCTTCCCTTTGCAAGTGGGATCATTCCTCAACTGTACATCAAATGGCAAAAATGACATTTCCTAAGCAAATGAGCCAACCTGTCACACGCTGGGCTTTATTTTGAAATTTCTTTGCTTGTAGACACGTTGGCAGTGGTGGATTTGGCAACAGGACATGGGAATGTCCCTGCTGTGCTGTACCTGACTGGCAGTGTGGGAGGACAGGTGTCAGAGCAGGGCTGTGTCATTCTCTAGACTTCAGGAATCTGCACCGTTGGGAATTCCTGTTCTGGAGAACTGAAGGAGTAACTCTGTTTAAAACCCTTGCTGCTTGCTCTCAGTGTTTGTGTGACCTCAAGTCAATTTTTTTCTTGTTTAGTTGACTTTGGGCATTGGAGATGCAGAGTATGGACATTTCAGCAGCACATGGAGCATCCTTTGTCTTGGGTTTCAAGATAATGGAGTACAAAACTCCTCACCCAGCTGCCAAACAAACTGATTTATTCTGTTTGCTCTGCACTCTTTGCCATCTGTCCTCCTAATCTTACATCTCGAGGGAACAAGGCATCAATTGACAGATTGATCAATTGATTGGCAGAGTAGAATGCAGCTGTAGAAAGGACAAAATTCCTGCTTTTGACGTGTCCACCTCAGACTGTGCAGGTGTGACAATGAATTGTGTGAGGAGATAAAAGTGTCCCAGCACAGCATCACTGCAATTACTCGGTGGTGCTCCCAACAAAACCATTTGCTGATGAAATTGTTCTTTGAGTCTCCAAACTGAAGGGTGGCTTGTATTTAAGGTGTGATTTCAGCACCACATTTGCATAGAGATGCTCTAAAATTAGTCCAGTTGCCTCAATCCCTGTTTTGTAACAGCAAAGGTTTGTTTGTGACATTTAAAATTAATATAGTAAATAATATGCCTCATGTATTACTGTCTTTTCCTGGTTTAATTTTGAGACCCAAATGAAGCCTGACATCGATGAGCTGTGAGTGATGATTTCGTAGCACTCTGATTTTGAGTTTTACTCAAGTTAAAGTGAGCAACTACCAGGTAATAAGAAGCAAAATCTTAATTTAAATCCGTATTTTAAAAAAACCTCACTTAATTGCATTTCTACAGAATGTTGGGAAACCATCTTTTAAGAGCAAATGCACAGTTTCATGTATATTATTTACGATATTCACCATCCATTCAGATTTTTAGGTTTTTTTTTTTTTGAGATGAGGCTTTCTGAAGTACAAATCTTAGGGAGAACCTGTCTGTGTCTGCATTTTGGAAATGAGAGGTAGTGGTTGTACCTGCACCTGCTGAACACGAGCTAAAATTATGCTGCTTCTAAAAGAAAAAAAAAACATTATAAATGAGTTAAACTTTGCAGGAGATATCAGGCAAAATCTTCTACTCTTCTTGGTTTTGGTAGAGCATTAGGAGGAAGATTATTTCCAGATTTAGGTGCCATGTTTTGGGAAATGGACCAGGGAAGAGTATCTAAAAAGGAAGGGAAGAAGAGTTTGTGGAAAAAGATCAAACTTGGGTTTCTTTTCTTGCAGACAGGATGGCATTACAAACCTCCAAAAAGGAGGAAGGGAATTTATCCTCTGTGTCCATTCACCCATAAAAATAAATTTCTTGACTACAAAGCTAGACATCAGAAAACCATTTTTAGCTGTAAGAGGATATTTGTAATAGATTGTGAGTTTCAGCTGAGGAAAAGATTAGACAAGCATCAGTTTGGAGTGGGGAGGGGAATAGCTGGAAGATTGCTCGAGATCCCTTCCAGCCCTGTTGGTCTAATTTTATGATTTATTTTTTTAATAACTGCTGTAAGCACTCTTGTACAACGAGTTAGAAGAAGTATTTTTAAAAAGTTGTAACTTCACTTACTGAAAAATCATTCCTTATTCCAAGTAAACATGTCAGCTTCATTTTCCTGTCCTGGATTGCAATTTTTTTTTCTAGAAAAGCATCTTCCTTTAAATGGAACACGGTGAAGAAGCTCTTTGGCAGTTTCCTGCCAGCTTTTCCAGAAATACATCTATAGGTGAAAGAAAAAACTCTCATTGGAACATATTGTCTGCAGGAGAGAAAAAAAATGAAGTCTTGAGTTATGTTGATGTGGAAAAGGTTCAGTGTCTGACACTCGCTCACTCTCATTCAAGTTTAAATTTATTTTGCAAATAGAAGCCTTGCTTCTCTTGCCATCTGCTTCAAACATCTCCTTCAGGCTGACTTTTGGCTGTTCTTCATAGGAACTCTTTTTATTCTGTACATCCAAAGTTTCACTTGATTTCCGAAGGGGATGAATGCCCTGATTCCTTTGCTCCTTTGAAAACTCAAGCTGGTTTTTTGTTCTTTTTTTTTTTTCCTGTAATCAAGACTGTCAAGAGCAGGCTGAGAGAGCTTTGCAAGTGATAGGATTTAAGCACATGCCTTAAAATATTAAGGTAAATTAGGTACTTCCTATTTATTTGCTGCCTGAAACAAAGCTCATTTTATCACAACAAGCTCGTTCAGGCTCCCACCTCGCTGCTCTTGTGCTGACATTAATCAGACTCTAAAATCCAAATTTGCTCCACGAATTTGGAGCAGGGAAGGAGTTGTGAGAGGCAGGAATCTCAGCAGAGGAGCTCAGCTCCTGTGAATGCAAACCAGTCCTCGGCAAAACATCTTCAGGGCATGGCTGGAAAAGGGGAAATGATTGATTGAAATAGATTTCCAAGTGAATTATCTAATCCAGAGTTATTTGCCACATCCTCTCCAATTGATGAGAAAACAACACAAAGCACTGAAAGGGTTTTGCTCTCCAAGGTGTGAGGTTATACAGGAATTACTGGTATTTTTTTAGTGATTGGAAGCACTTAATTCTTGGCCCCCTGCCTCAAAATACAGCCCAGGCTGGTACAAGCAGTTCTGCAAAACATATAATTTTACTTCACTTGTTTTAATGATCAGGAAACATCTACTTTTAAACTGATCTCTGCTGTGCAATTACAAATGTTTTGATGGAAACACTTTTTTAAAATTAGTTTCATTCCCATAATGACTCTAGTTAAACTGTTCCATTAGTAAGCAAAAGAATTGCAGTCTCTCATCAGGTTGTTTAGCTTTCCAAATCCAAATTTGTTTCTATTAAGAAACTGGATCAGAGTTGATTCTCTTAAAAAGGTTTTTAAAAAAATCCTCAGCTTTGGAGAAATTAGATTTAAAACCGAGCTCTCCTTTTCAGGTCAGTTGCTATTTAATTGATAAACATATTTAAATGTTTCTGTTTAAAACAAAAAAGCCCATGATGAATTTTAAAGTGTGATTTTTTTTTTTTTGTTTTTAATTTATTTTCTTGTACTGGAGTGGAAATTGTGAATGGAACAAAAATCTCTTCTGTGTGTGGCAGAGGAGTCTGGAAATAATAAGTTAAATTGCACGTGAAAAGAATATTCCTGCTAGTTCAAAAAGCTATATTTCTATTAGTGAAAGAATAGAATAAATCAGGATGGGTTTTGAAGATTTAGGGTCATAAATACTGTCAATAAACCCTTCTGGCCTTTTTTTGGAAGGAGGTGAAAAACTGTTGAGGTTTTTG
>VZTB01015638.1:1198911-1232909 GCA_013397245.1 Thryothorus ludovicianus | reverse complement strand
CCCTGTTGCTTTGCATAGATCCCTGTCAGAAACAAATGTTAATTTTCTTGGTTGGTCAACCTCCTTCATGGAGTCCTCTGGCAGGTAGAAATGAGGTCCAGCTGTTTGTTTTTGTTTAGTGTGTTGCTTCCTGGTGTGCTGATAGTTTTGCCGCTGAGAATAAATCCACAATTAAATTTTGGTGGATTTGTGTGTGCTTCTGGCATTGATTCTTCAGCCAATACCAGGGCATTTTGTGCATGTCAGGTAGTTTTCATTGCAATTTTTTTTTGGTTTGCCTTGTAAAATGTGGTGCAGCTGGGGAGAGGATCAGGATGTGTTCCTGGCACAGATCTCTGCACACACAGAGCAGAGACTGCTGGAAAAACAGGAAATTTCCTCCCTCTTTCCAAGTGTGGAAGGAGGGCTCAGGGATTAGTGGTGCCATCTGCACAGTCAGGATGGGGAGGTGCTCCTTGTACACCTCTTGCTTTCTTTGGAAACCTTTCCCAGTTACAGGAGATTAAACCCTTCAGTGTGTCATCGTTTCAGGCTGGATGTTCACTGCCCAGCACTGATAATGAGGGAAAAATGAGCTTGTGTTGGTCGGGCAGGACTGAGAAACAGAACAGCTCCTTCTGCAGGGGGTTAGGATGTGAGGGAAAGCTCTGACATGTGAGGGAAAGCTCTGACATGTGAGGGGACACTGGGGCAAAAGCAGAGGTTTTGAACATGGACATCCCACTGCTGTTATCCCACAAAATTCCACAGATCTGTAACTTTACCTGGCAGTCATTGTAGATTTCTGCTAAGATTGCAACCTGTCACTGTTACTTTTGGAACAGCCTCTGTTTCACAAGAACAAAATTTGGGCCACCAAGAACCTTGTTCCATGTCTTTTTTTTTATTGGCAATTGAATGGAACAATTGTAGTTGCTGTTCCAAAGGTGCTGAATAAAAGGAACTCGGATGGGGAAAGTGGGTGCAGGCTGAAATCTTGGGTTGCTCGTGGGGTTTGAGGACTCCTGTGCAAATTTGGTAAAGCACAGCTTGAAGGGCAGCAGAGACTTGAAACACTCAAAGGTCTGGGGAAAATTTGGATCTGCTTTGGGTTCCTGACTTTGTTTCCATACTGGGAGTTTTTGTAAAGCAAATAAAAATCACTGGAGTGTCTCCTGGAAACAAAGCAATCCGATCAATTTAAGAATGAAAGATTCTTTATTTTCTGAAGGCAGTGCTAAATCATCTCTTTAGAAAAATGCAGCGCCTGTCCCAAAGCAGAAGAGCAACAACAAAAACTCTCTTGAGCAAATATTGCAAGAGAAACTTTAAATATAATTAAGCCCTCTATCTGTGTACAATGATTTGCTACAACCTGTATCTTTTCTGCAATATTAGTGGTCCAGGAGTAATTAAAGCAGGCTTCTGCTGAGAAATACCTCCCTGAGATTGTAGAGAGGAGGATATCTTGGCACTTTACAGAATTGCAGTTTTGTTTTGGGCTTTTTTTTCCCTCCCTTTTGCCCAAAGCTTCAGGAATAGTGGGAATATTGCCCGTGGATGTCATTATTTCAGTGCCTGCACCATTTGCATGCTCAAAGCCTTTGGAGTTTCCATGTTGTACAGATTCTCCCTGGCTACCTGGCTGAGAGGAAATGTGAGTTTAATGGGTTTTGTGCTTTTTAAAAGCTGGCTGGGCTGGAGATAAATGTCGTAGCTCCAGTGGGTTGCAGCTTGTGAGAATCTCACAGATCCCTCTGGAGAGGGAGACGTGACGGCGCTTTGGTGCCTTTTAACTCAGCTCCAGGTCTGAAGTTTGCTTGGGTTTCTAAGATTAAAAATTGCCAGGAGCCATTTAAAATTTTTTTTTCCTTTTTCTCCCCCTCATTGTTCTCCTTTGGATGGATGAAACAAATTAAGGCTCTCTCCAAACAGACTTGTGTTCAACTTTTCCTAAGCAGGCAGCTGTCTTTATTTTATTTGTTTTCTCTTTATTTTATTTTGTTTCTCTTTGTGGCTGAGTCGTTTGCAGACTCTTGGGGAGGAGAGAGGAGCTCTGTGCTCACTCTAGGAATTGTCCTTTCTCATCCTGGCCTGGCTGGGATGGGGAGATCTCATGGAGAAGCAGGACAGGCTCCTCATTGCTGGGCTCTGCCTTAGGGCCCAGTGCAAGCGGTTGCAATTTTGGTTTTTGTGAACACTCAAACTTCACAATTTCCTGAGTGCTTGTGCCATTCATTTATGCCTTTTATTTATATTCATAAAAGTGCATGCAGACACAGAACTGAGGCTTACAAAAAGTTCAAGCCAATACTTGCCATTTTTTCTGAGATATTTTCACAGCTCTAATATTCAAACGCTGCTTTTACTAATTAAGTTTTCTTAATTATATGATTTGCAAGATTAAAAGGCCACTGCCAATATAAACCGCATATTGCCCCTGAACTGTTAGATTATTAAATTGAATTTTTAAATTAATTTTTACTTGCCATGATTTGTATTCTGTTTGTTCTGTGCTATTTTAAGCTTGGATAATAAATATCATGTCAGTCTCATATTCATTTGTGGACAATTCCAAGTTTTCAGTGCTACAGGGTAAGGGTTTGAAAGGCAACAACACAATTTTTTGTTTTGTTTCAAAGAATTGTTTTTTTAATTCTGTTCATCTTACGCTTTACAGAAGGCTTTTATTTTTAAGCAAAATAAAAAAAACTAGGCTAAATATAAGTTGACAGCATCTCTTGAAATTATATTCTTGTTTATGACAGTGTAGAAGAGAGGCACAAAAAGTCAGAGGTCGTTTTTTATACGCAGTAAATTCTCATATGCAGGAATGTCTGGATGTGTAAAGTGTCTGTAAGAGACTTGAGTCATCTCTTCCTCTCTGATGGGATTTCTCAGGGCTATGGCTGTAAAAACTGCTCGTGATAAGAACATCTCCCTGCTAACGTGCTCTGTAACCCTGGCATGTGCTGTCTGAAGCCCCTTCCTGCTCCCTGGCCGTGGCCACAGCTCCTCCCTGATCTCGAAGGTTTTGGTGGCCACTGTCACTGAAATCAGGGGCAGGAGCTGAGTGTGGGGCAAGCTCAGGGGCTGAGGGGTGCAGACGGTAGAGCTGCTGGGCAGGGAGGGCATGAGGGGATGGAAGGGTGGGAACAGAGAAGCCACAGCCACACCACGGGGTCTGGGGGAGCACGAGGGGCAGTGCTGGTCCTTCAGCTGTGCCCCTTCCCACTGGGAATCACCCCTCGGTCCCAGCGGGCTCAGGGACACAGCAGTGCTCAGGGTCTGCCTGGAGGGGGGATGGCTCTGTGGGCGTGGGCCAGTGATGCCTTCTGGAGGCTGAGCTGGAGCAGAGATGGGCCAGAGAAAAAGAATACAGCCGGGATTTATCCAAAGGCCTCACTGGGCGCACCCAAGGTGAGCCCAAAATGGGCCCAGAATGGACACCTGGTCACCAGGGCTCACACTTGGATCAGTTCTGCCCCATCAGCACATTGCAGTTCATTGGCCAATTCCAGCCCCAGCTGATGCAGCTCCATCCTCCTTGGTTTTCCTTCTCCCTTCACCCTTGGGTTTGTTCTTGGCCTGAAAGTTGTCCTTGGTGCTGAGCTGGAGCAGGAATTGTTTTGTGTCCCTGCTCTGTGAAGAGAGTTCAGTAGCACTAAATATAAAACCCAAAACTGCCCACCAAAACAGCCCAGAATCTTAAAAATATAGAAGTTAAAACTTAAGGTGTCAATAGAGTGGTTTGAGAGCCCTGGTGCCATCCCAGTGCCACGGTGGGCAGGTGAATGCAGGGCCAGGGCAGAGCCTGCTGGAGGTGTCCTGGCTGTCACTGTGCTCAGCTGCTGTGATGTGCAAGTGGAGAGATCCCAGAGAGATGCAGGGATAATGTGAAGTGCTCCCTCCTGGTGAAGCATTACCTCCTGACATGCAGCAATTCCACAGACAATCCCAAATCCTTCTTTCAAGCTGAGGACATGGGCACAGGGGGCTCTACCTTTAGGTCAAGAGCACAATGATTTAATTATTAGATTTTATTTAATTTATTAGATTTAATCTCATTTCAGTTTTGGCTCCTCCAAGCTGGCTACCTTCAGCGAGCAGAGCACACTTCATGGTGAGCAGAAACTTGCATAACAGCTTGTTTGTTGTGTAACAGAGGAAAAGTGAAACTCCTTAGCAAAATTGCCTCTTTCTTTCCTAAATTAATACTTAGGGCCAACATTGCAAGGTGCTGTAGAAAGCTATACCAGATTATCAAGTGGTTAAATTGATATAATAAATTTTCTGTTCTTACGCTACAGAATTCTATTTCTGCCAGGAAGGGCAATAAGAAAATACTGGTTAAGCGTGGAAGTGCCTTAAATTCAGAATTGATGTGGAAAAACTAAGATTCTGAAAATTTATTGTTACAAATTAATCTTTAAGAAAATACAAATTTCTTGACTCTTTGTGTCCTATTCACACCCAGTGTTTCAAATAAAATTTGTTGGGCATGTGCACATAGTCTTAGATACTGTGGAAGGAAGGGTTTTCATGCAAAGAAAATGGTCAACATTTTTGGCATCTGACAGAATGTATTTAACAGAGCTTGAAATGGTGAGGATGGGGAGCATGGAGAGAAGCGTTTTTTTCAGTCTGTGACTTCCTGGAAAATCACACTGGGAAACCCCCACCATGTGTGAGCACAGGCAGAGGGTGATGGTGCAGAAATGCCATTGGCTTTAGACACTGCCTTGGTAAGGACCCTCCTTAGAGCCACGAGTCCCTTTCAGAATGCTGCCTCTGTTATGTTGCTGTCCCAGTTTATGACTTTTTTTTATACATTTTTTTTTCCCACTGCAAAAGATCTTGGATTGAGGGATTGTCCTGATGATCTGTTCAGTGTTCCAAAGGGGCTGACTAATCTGAAAAACCCAACAAGACAGCTGAAACCGCTGCCAAAAACTGTCATCCGTTCTGCTCTCTCAACTGCCAGCTTTCTGTGCTCTTGCTGCAGAGACAGGTCTACTCTTAAAGATGCAGCCTGACATTTCCTAATGCAGCAGCAACAGGGTAAATGATGGGGGAGTGATTTGGGGGCTGAGTTTTCCCTTTATTCTGTCACTTCCGAGCGGTTGCGTTTCTCTCCTGAGGTAGCACCGAGCTCAGCACTGCTGTTAATTTTGTCTGCTGAATGCAATTAATCCAGTGGCAGAGAGGATGGAAATGTTCTGGGAGGGGAAAAGTGGCCCTTGAAGGTCGTTATGGAGTTTGTGTGGCTTTTTATTTTTATTTTTTTTTTTGTGCATCCCACAGCACCACAGCAGCATGGAAGGCGAATTACTCCAGAGCTCTGATTCCTATACACTCACTCAAAGCAATAATAATAATAATAATGTTTTATTCCTGCTGTGTGTGAATGCTGGTGCTNAGTTTGTGTGGCTTTTTATTTTTATTTTTTTTTTTGTGCATCCCACAGCACCACAGCAGCATGGAAGGCGAATTACTCCAGAGCTCTGATTCCTATACACTCACTCAAAGCAATAATAATAATAATAATAATGTTTTATTCCTGCTGTGTGTGAATGCTGGTGCTAAGCATGAGAAAAGGAGGCTCCTTGGTCTTTGGAGGGAGGGATTTTGGAGCTCTGGAAGGAGAAAGGTCTCCCTTGCCTGATCCACGCTCTGTGTTTACATGGTCTGGGGATGGAAAGCAGGAGAGCCCATGGCAAGAGCCTCCAGCCCCAGACTGGAATTTGGACACTTCCACACTGAGGTCCTGAGCTTTAGGGCTTTTCAGAAGCCATCCCTGGGTGCCTTGCTGGGACTCCCTAAGAAAACTCTTCAGCTATGGAAGCAGAAGTCAAAAGAAAAAAATGTTTTGGAAGTAAACTGGATAACTGCAACTGAAAGCTTGAGGGAATGTTTAATGGGGCCATTAATAAATGACTCAGGCAGCCAATGGGACATAGCCTTTGGTCTCATGCCTTGCACTGCTGCAGAGGCTCCCTGTAATGAACACACAAAACGTGCCCCATCAAGCCTTGGTGCTTTAGCACAAAACACTCCAGAGTTTAATGTTTGCTGGATGGTGCTTCCAGCAAACATCTCGGACAATCACTGCTGAGAGAAACTTTATTGGAGGGTGGATTTTTCTAATAGGGAGATCTTTAACTCTTTTCAGAATTTTTAAGAATGTCCAAACGTTCTGGGTAGAGGAGAGGAACAATCTTTTGGGCTTTAACTTGTGGGCAAGCCCCTGTGTTAACCCCACCATGTTTGCAAGGGGTGACAGGTGAGAATGTCTCCAGGACTGTTCTGCTGTGTTAGCAATGAGTTTTGATCCTGGCTAGAACTGCAGAAAACAGAGCATTATAATAGCAATCATCAGTGCTCTAGATGCTCCATAGGATAGAGCAGGGTGCTGCAGAAGCCCCTAACTAAAGATTAAATTTGATTAAATACACTCGCAGCAAACTGGCTTGGTTGTGCCAATTAACTTGGGAACGCAGCAGTGTTTTATTGCTTTAGGAATGAATGGTACTTATTGGCTTCTTATATAACAGTTTGACTTCCTCATCCAGTCAGAAAATTGAGCATCTGTCAGACCATCAACCCATAAATGTCTTCATTAGATCTGATAAACAGACCGTGGCAAGCCAGAAAGTTGGAAGGTCCCACCCTTCTGCCTGGGGGGCTGGACTCACTTAACAGGCTCAAAAGGAGGGATCTGTGGAAAACGGGGAGAAGAAACGCTCTGGGTGAGCCAGAGAGGAGAGACAGGCTGCTCTGAGACGTGCCCAGGTGCAGCACTGAAATAACCTCTGTCAGGGCCATTGGGACTCTTCCCCATCGCTGTTACCAAACAAACAAAACCTTGGCAAGTACCCGGTTCAGGAAGCTGTCCCCAGACGAATTGTTGGGTGTGATCCCAATAAAGCTGGGCTCGAGCCTGCTGCCGCCTGAGATCCCTCTGGAAAGCACCAGGGTTGTCACTGATTTCCTGCAGCTCTGTGACCCACAGGCTGGGTTTTGGACCAGACCAGTGATGCTTTCTGGGGCTCCTGCTGAGCCCTCCCGGTGCTTTGTCTCCAAATATTCTGCTCCTGCTGTTGTGGCGCTGCACAAAGAATTGGCAGCACAAACCAGGGGAGCAGCACCCACAGAATGTTGCTTCTCCTGGCTGTTTTGGAGCTGTCAGAGCAGCCTCACCTCGAGTGGTTGTGCAGCCTTTCTGCCTGACCTCGGTGCAATAAAGCCCGTGGCATTGGCAGCAGAGATGTTGATGGTGTTACAGTGGAAGGTGGAAGTCCTTAATCACACAGGGCTGCATGGATATTTTGTTATTTCCATTAATAAGAACGGAGAAAGCACAGGCAGATGAGTGCTGCTCCTCTGCGTCTTCCTTCAAAGCCAGAAATTCTTTTTTATCTCCCACAAACTCCTACCTCACTCAGTGCTCTGACAAATCTGTCCCTTTAAATAAAGCTGCTGCACTTGCACAACCTTTGGTCTTGCAAAATGCAAAGCCATCTGTTACAACCTCAATTACAGGTTAGAGGAGACAGAAACTCATTTGATGGACTGCAAGAGCAGGATTTACCTTCTCTGTGTGTCTGAGGGAAAAGGCCAACCTTTATGACAGAGGCCAGGTCAAGAATGAGGAGTTTTGTCTATTAAAGTAAATTGAAGAGGGAGAAAAGACAGATTGAGTTCATGCCTAACTTTTAAATGAAATCTAAATGTCTCTGTGTGTGTAGTGGGATGTACAAACTTTTTTTTTTCGTTATTTTCCCCCAAAGTTTGTAAATGTTCCTGAAGTGCTGCTCTGCATTTTAAGATCCTGTACCCTCATGAAGAAAAACTCAAAGCACTGATACTCACTCAAGTTGCTGCTTGTATGTTGTTATTGAGACAAAATAATTCAGTTTCTGTTGCTCATACTTTGCAATCTCAACCTAAGCAAAAATAATTAGTGCATGTGATATAAAGTTGACAGGCTCTTGATTTTGATTTTTACTGGGACATCAATATTTTAGAGATTTTAGTATTTGTAAAGCTATAATCATCTGTTTTTCAAAATTTTTTTATTTAAAAGTTTATAAATGCAGTAGCAGGGAAAAGTCAAACCAAGTATATGGGGAAAGCCTCTAAGAAACTTCAGAATGTAGCTTAAAAATAGTGCCTCTCTGTTTTCATTCCCCTGTGGGTAATTCATGGGTTCCCAGAATGTACAATCAAGCTTTATTTTTGATGCTCGGGGTTGTCATTAATGAGGCAGTAACTCCACCAATTAAACCAAAGCAGTCTAGCAGCAGATATATATTTATTTAGATATTTTATGTATATATATATTTAGGTATTTTTTTCTTACTCTGTTGCAATTCCCTTGGGAATAGGAATTCCAGGTGCCCGTCCTGGCTGAATTCTTGGCTCGGAGGGTTTTTGCTCACATGGAGCACATTGGCTGGGCTCTGTCTGTCTGTCTGTCCTAACCCTGGGATTCCCCTCCCCTTCAAGGTGACACAAAACCAAAGCTCAGCTCACCTGTGAAGTTTCCCTTCCCCCTCCTGTCCAGCAGCCTGGAACAGGTTTGATTTATCTCTGTCTGTTGGAGCAGAGGGAGGTGATTGCTGAGCAGAGGGGAAGAATCTGAGGCAAACCTGAATGTGCTGAATTTAAAAAAAATAAAAAAATAAAGAAAAAAGTAGGTGAAAGCAGTAAATATGGCAACTATGCCAGTCCTTCCTACTCTGCTTTTCTGCTACATTCTTGTTATACAATGGTGAGAGCTATTGCAGAGGACTGTTGAAAGATGGGGGATTTAAGAGAGCTGAGATGGCTCTGTTGGATTGCTGCCTATATTTGGACTGTATTTATTATTCTCCTTCTATTAAGGTGCTTAAGTATTCAGAGTTGGGTTTAGACAAGAAATAAATATCTGAGCAGCTGTGACTACATGTCTCTTGGTGATTAGTCATTGCTGCAACTCTTCAGAGTTGGATTTACCAGCAAATTGTTAAAATTCTCCTGAATGGAGGGCAGTAAAGTGAAGAAAATTGAGGTTTATTCTGCTGTGTCTGGCTGGAAGTTTAACCTGGAGCAATCCAACAGGCCAGAGAGGAGAGACCCTGACCTGGCACAGGAGAAGGAGGTTTTGAGGATTTTCCTTCCTTGCAGGTGTTGTTTTCTGCAGCTCACCTGCCAGGATCTGGGGAAAATGCAGAAATTAGGAAGGGATTTATCAATGCTGGTGAGAGCCAAGAGAATTGTTAAACCCTTGGACAAGGTTAATTCCACCTGCATTGGAGTCTCCAAGTGTTCAGCATCAGCTTTGGCTCTGCTGGGAGAGGCAAGGAAGGCTTGAACACTGATTTCAACCTCAGACAGACACTGCAAGAGAGACTTCTGCACATTAAGGTTTATTTTCCTGAAAATACAAAGGAAAAGGATCTCAGTCTGTTCTATGGTTCTGGCTAATGTAACACATTGCAGTACAACTCCACATTCTGCTGTTCTCCTTGGGTTTATTTTGTTTTTAGATGAATGAAACATTCATCATTTTCTTCCTCTTCTAACACTGAAGGAAGGATGCCTGCATTTACAGCAGAAAAAAATTACCTGCTTGTCTTGGTCCCAAAAAAGGAGTTTTGATAGAAAGCAAAAGAACTTTTAGCATCTCTCCTGACATGTTGAAGGAGAGAAGAGGATTGTTTTTCTCCCCTAACAAATCCTGCAGCAAGTTTTTGCTTTAGTTCAGATGATGTTGCTCATTGGGTAAGGACAGAGGGAATAAAAGTGGAGTTTTGGAAAGCCAAACCTTCTCAGCAAAAATTCCCTCAAACAGCTGGGTGAGGGGAGGCCCATCCACCAAGGAAAATGCTCATGGGGAGAGTGGGGAAATTGGGATTTGGTTTCCTGCCCTGCCTCACACAAGCAGGGTAACCTGGAGCTTGCAGGTGGGGCTGTTCCTGTCCTATAAGTGACCCTAATTTGATCCTGAAATGGGTAAACTCAGAAATCTCTTGAAAAGATCCTGTGGAGAAGCTTAACAGTTGCTGATGCTTTTGTAATTTTTAGGGGTGGAGGTACCAACTAATTTAGACGTTCATGCTCAGAATAATTTTGATTTCAATTCTTATCCCCCACCAGAACTTGTGAAATGGATGTAGGGGGAGGAATTACTGGTAAAGCCCCACAATTTCTGGTGTCAGATGGCTGCAAATGATAAATCACATCTTTTATCAATGTGTGATACCTGATTTATCTCTTGGGGAGATCAATTTGTAAGACATAAGTTTCTTGAGTCACCTAACACTTGACACTATGAAAATTAGGGAACAATTTCTGGCCAAATGTTCCTTGGCTCATAATCTCATTAGGATTAGGATGAATTTCCCATCCTATCTGCCCTTCTTGTTTAATCCAGAAAAATTTGCTTCTGGCTGCCTCTCTTGAGGTCTTGGCTTTTCACTGGGGAATTATTGTGTAGCCATGGCTCAGAGTGAAGCCTAAGGAATTACTCACTGGATATATTACATGCCATGAAAATACTGAGTGTGCTTTTGAGTAAAACAGGGTTTGAGTGTTTCCAGAAAAAATAGCTAATCCTTGAAAATTTTAGATTTTTTTCTTCATATTCCAACTACTCTTGGAAAAAAAACGAAAGACTCCAGAATAACAACAGGAAAAAGAAACCCAAACCCCAGAAGATCCAAAAGGAGCTTATTTTATCAAGGTGTAGTGTAGATCAACCAGTTGAAGTCTATTTTGCCAATGTTTTCTTGCCACATTCCCAGGTACGGGGAGGATTCCTGTTCCACCAGAGCTCTCTGCTCTGAGCAGTGAGGTCCCACGGGGACAAAATAAGTCCTCAAGTGGTGGTGGGCTGAATTTCCTCACTCAAGCTCTTTAAAATTCAAGAATGTGTTAATTCAAGCATCTCCAAGCTTCAGGAGTACCAATTATGCAAGCAGAGAACATTTTTTTTTTCCCCCCTCTTTCAACAAATAGCTGAGTATTTGCACTGTGGTGAGGCTGGGGAGGCACAAGCTGTGCTCCAAAAGCAAAGCAAGGTGCAGTTCCTGCCCTGACTTGTAGGTGTTTTTCTAATTAAATCCTTTGCTAATGATAAGATTTTTTTCTTTGGCTTGGCTATTTTTGGTTTTCTGATCCCTTCTAATAGAATTAATATAGATTTTTTAAAAAAAATGTGGATCTTTGCAACAATGGCTTAGGGAAAGGGAGCCCTCAGTTCCAGTTGTACCCAGTGGTCCCAGATAGAAATGCAGATGAATTAACTGGTCCCAGCAGAATTCCAGCCTGGCCTTCCTGCAAGGAGAGCCATGGACTGTATTTGAACTGTTTGTGCCCCCTGAGCTGGTTTGTCAGTCTGAGTTCTGTGCTGAGATGTCTCAAGGGATTTGCTTCTCGAGTGCATTATATTTAAAGTCTTTGAGTTGTTCAGCATTTTAATACCTGAACAGGTTCTCAGATCTGAAGGAAGAGCTACATCCCATATTGTCATTGATTTAGAAAAATTTCTGAATGCTTAGAAACAATTGAAATTCATTTCTTGATGACGTGGTAAAAAACTGAATGAGCAGGAAAGTGCTTATTGATAAGATGTGTGTCATTTCTCTCTCTGTTGGTCTTTTGTTTGTATCATTTTATGGCAATCTGGAATACAAATATTCAGCACGTTTTTCAGAGCTTTGGGAACACGGCAGAGCTGCAAGGTGTCTCTCTGTGTAGCCAGGGCTGGGTTGTGTGGGTGGAGGGATCCAGGATTGTTTCCATCAGCAGCTGAATTGGTCTGGCAGTTCCTGTACGGGTTAAACTTTGAGGTGCATTTGCTGAATGCTGCAAAGAGAGGATTTAAAATCCTATTTTTAATGGTTTTTCTCTTCCCCCCAGTCTTGCCCATTGTATGCAGAGTTTGGTAGTACACAAGCAAGTTTTTATTTATTTTTATTTATTTATTTATTTAACAAAGCCTTCAATTTAGGAGATCTTCCTTTTTTATAAGTCCAGCAAGCAAAAACATTTTTTTACAGCATCCTCTGTGAAGCAAATGAACTTTCATAAGCCTGCATGACTGTAGGCTATGCAGAAGGTATATGTACAACCCTGAGAAAGGAATTTCTGAGTGTTGTGGGCAGCTGAAAAGCCTGGTAGACATTGGGCATCATGTAGGATTGTGGCAAAGCAATGGCAGGGTGGTTGGCTTTGACAACTAACAACGTTGCGAGGCTTTGACAGAATAAGAACTTACATGTGGTGTCAATCATTCTCCACATGCCACTTCCAATTTGTCTTGCTGGGAGAGGACATCCGTCCCCAGTGGCATCTGGAGTGCAGCTGCCAATGTCACAGCACCAAGGACACGGTGGAGCAGAGTGTGGGGGGCTGCACTTGGCGCTTTGGGGCTGCCAAAGGTGGGGACACACGGCTCAGAGGTGCCCTCTCCTCTGCAGGACCATCTCCCAAAGTGGCTGAGGGCAGAGCTGCAGGTGGCAGAGAGGCCAAGCCATGGCTTCAGGTGTTCTCTTGAGTCAGAGAAGAGCAGGAGAGAGTTTGCAGCACTAAGGTCAGGGCACTTGGAATGTGCTGGAGTTCGTGTTATTGTTGCTGGTTGGGCTCTTCTGCCCTGCTTCTGGCTTAGCTCTAAGGGAATCAGCATTTCCTACTTCTAAACTTACTTGAATTTTCACTGTCTTAAAAAGAGGATAAATATCTTTTACTCCATTTATTTTTTAAGCTGCAGAGGATGCAGCATGAAAATCTCAATATTTCCCGGCCTCTATTTTCCTGTGTTTTTCTATAAATCAATATTGGAGCCAGATAGAGACTTTATTTTCCTTTTTAAAGGCAAGTATCTCCATGCCACATAAGGAGATTGGCTTTACATGGGGCCTGTGGCTGATGGGCTTTAGTGCTGGAGAAAGTGCAAGGTCTCTCAAGGACAGAACTGATGCTCTCCTGTGATTGAACATTAGTCAGCTGTCCCTCTTCCTCTTGATTTTTGAAGTGTGAGATTGCACTTTGCTTTTCTCTGGGTGAGTTTACCTTGGCCAGTGGATTGAAATGATGTTGAGGCAGCAATGGGAGCTCACGTGTCCACCCCATGTATTAGCCAGGATTTTATGTGAAATCAGACCTAAAGCAAGCCAGACACACCAGTCAGAGGTGGGCTGGCTGATCTACTCTCCTCATATCCTGCCCTCATCCAGACAGAAATGGGAAGGAAGGGTCTGGATGAGCCTGGAACATCCTGCACAGGGGCTGGGAGGGAGCTTTGCTGCTCTGCTCAGAAGAAACCCCTGGTGCCATTGAGGGAGGGAGCAGAGCTGTGCTGCCAAACCTGCTGGAGATGCCAGAAGTGCAGAGCTGAGCTGCTCAGTCTGAGGTTGCTGTGACTGAGTCCCCTCCAGCTGCAGGGAGCTGCCTCTTTCATTGCTTGCACAATTTTCTTCAGTGCACAAAGTCCCATCCAGAGCGAGCTCCGCACACGAGCTGCAGTACCAGAGTTTGAGTTGTGTCTGCACAGATCTGCCTTGTTTTGGTTAAAAGGCTGCACGTGGTAGGGAAGAAAGGCTGTTTTTGCAAGTCTGCCTGTGCTATTTCTTCTGTTTTAATCTTCTGAGGAGCACAAAGACCAATATCCAAATTCCAGTGCAGTCCAGACGGGTTCTTCATCCTCTCGCTCCTCCCACTGCTGTGGGTGTTGTGTTTTTCATGTTTGTATTGGGGGGTACATGAATCCTTCTGTGTCTGCTCTGGCTCCCTCTGGTAGAAGGAAAACAGTTCTACTGTGCCCTGGGGCAGTGTCTGTGTGATGGTGACAGCTCTTGGTGGCAGGAGTGACTGTGTGTGTGCACATGGGACTGGTACAGCAGGAGCATGAGGGAGGCTCTGCTCCCACAGCACTCAAACAGAGCAAGTGATCGGAGAAATGAGGGAAGAATTCACAGGTTAAACCTGTAGATAAATTCCACTGTAAATAAATTCACAGGTCAGAGCCGTAAATAAATTCCACGTGGATTTTGAGTGCTGTGGAATAGAAGCCTTTGCATTGAGTGATGCTCTCCTGCCTCTGTTGAAATGTTCTGTCACAGATTTACGACCCTGTTCTGAGGAGAGAAAGAAATAAGAGCAGTAGGATGTCCAGCACATACAAAACTGTGATACAATTTGATATAACTTTAAAGTTCTAGAGAAAAGTGGGTGTAACAGTGCGAGGCTACTCCAAACTGCAAATCTCCAGAGCATCCTCAGAGTTTCCTATCTGTGACTTTACCCTCAGCCATGTGAACAGCAGTAGTAAAAAACACGTGCAGGCTGTGTCGTCTTTATGTGAGGATAAGCACAAGTGCAAATTCAGAGCTGTGAAAATCTGCTCTTTTGGTTCTTTCTGCTTTATTTTGAATGCTTAGTGATGTGCCCAGAACCCTACTGCTGCACAGGCAAAGCTCCAAAGAATGATGGGCTCGCCTCCCGTTTTTATTTGGAGTTTTGCAAACTGTAATAAAAGAGCACCCAGACAATGCTCTGGGCACTGCATATGATCTTATTTAAAAAATACACTTGTAAACAAATGGCTTCATCAACCACCTCAGATCAGATCAAATAAAACTTGCTATATTTATTCTGCTGCTGAGTTAAGAGCCATCTGTGGCTCTCTATTAGCAGATTATTTACATGCAGATCCAAATGCTCTGGAAGTGGGAATTGTCTTTTCTCCAGGAATCCCACAGTGTTTAGCAGTGCTTTCCACCCCCCAGGTTCCTACAGTGAGAGGGGAAAAGAGGCTCTGTGGTGAGTTAGGAGGAAGAAACCCCTGGTTTGCACTGGGCTGATATTCCAGAGGCTGGGAGCTGTAAGGAAATTTGTTTGGAATTGAGTTACAAGAGAGAGTGATGTGCTGGGCTGGAACAGACTGTATTGAATTTCTGAATCTAACAATCTAAGGTTTTTGTCTCATTTATAGAAGAGTAGAGTGCAAATACTAGTAAAAAAAGCATATAAGAGCAAAAAAATGGTACAAATTAAAATCAGGAACCAGCTGTGAAACAATCACATCTAAGATTTTTCTCCAGCTATGATAAATTTGGGGGTAAGGGTGATCTGCCTTTGGATCTTTTTTTTTTTTTTTATACCATTGACTTCTAAATAGCTATTTTTTTTTCAGTTGATTGGATATTGTTAGATCAGAGCTTCAGTGTTAAAAATGATAGTTATTTTAAAGGAAAAAATAAAAATAAGTTCTTATACTAAACCCTGGAAATGAGTATGGAAACTTTCGAGGAATGTGCCTGTCTGCCTTTGGCTGAGGATTTCTCTCCAGTTGTGTGATGGGGGAGCAATAACTCCTCGAGGAGTTACCTCCTCCAGAGGTGCTGTGGGCCTGGAGCTCCTGGAGCTGCCCAGCAGCCCAAGGGTTTCAACAGTGCCCTTGCTTTGCTTTTGCTTTCTTTTTTTTTTCTTCTTCTAAAGTGTTTGCAAAATGTCGAAAAATGCAGCAGGTCCAGAAAAACTGGAACTGTTTGGTGCAATTATTCAGAGCAACTGCTTAGCACAGAAAAAAACATAGTAAACCCCTGCCTAGAAAGTGCTGCAAATGCAGTGGTTTAGTAGTAACAAGAAAAAAATATTTTTAATAACTGCAATCCTCCTTGAGGAGAAACCAGAGCTCAAATACAAACCTGATTTATGGCAAGCACGGAATGAAGCTTCTTTGTGAAAACTGCAGAGACTCACAGAGAACAGTTCCAATGAATGCAGGGGGAAAAAGAGGAGGTGAGCAAAGAGGGATGCTCCTCCTGGATCATGCCTGGTATCTGGAATATTTATAATTTAGTAAAATCCACAGCAGAGTTGTTTGTGTTATTAGAGCTTGTCACATGGCAATGTAGAAGTGTGTTGAAACAGCTACAGGAACACTGACAGTGCAAACACTCTGAAATGACCTAAAAATCTTGAATGTCACAATTTCCAGATTCCTGTCACTTCAGGATGGGTGACTTTCCTGGATGTTGTTTATCCCAAAAGCATCAGGCCTGATATTTGAAAATCTGGTCATACACAAGCAAAATGCATCAAGTTTTATTGCTTTAGTACAAGAGCCCTTAGTCCTTGTGCAAATCTGGTCCTTGCACCTGTATCTGATCTGTCAGATCCTGCACTCATGGATGTTGGCAGCTCAGTGGAACACTTGGGAAACTGATGTTCTGCAAACTCCAGATTTCTTCTCTCCTTCACAGCAGGGCACAAACTGCCTCCTGTATCCTCCTCATCCCATGTGTAGTATTGGGGGAACTAATTACAATCCAGGATTTATTGCAGAAAACTCTATGTGTGTGTGTACTCTGTTAACAACCCTCACAACGTCTTTCAAGGTTCTCCTCAGCAAGGGCAACTGCTGCTGGCATTTTGGCTCCCCTTCAAACCAGTCTTGTCAGCAAGAAAAAACCATATGAACTTGGAGATTGAAATCAGTTGCCCCAGGGTACCAGGTCCGGTTTCATTTTAACAATAAAAGAATCTGATGCCTTTTAGCAGGCAGGTAGTCATTGCCTAGATGAAGGAAGGGTTGTAATAGTAAATCTAGAATTGCATTCAGATGTGACATCAGCTGATATATAAGTACTGCATGTCTTGCCATATCCACCCACTCTTTCTATATGCAGGGAAATCCGAACCGAGGGAAAAGTCAAATGCTGGGCTGGCTCCCCCAACTCTACAATTATGTGCCAGTGATCCTGAACTTCCTCTCCGTTTGCAGGTTAGCTAGAGGGGCTTGAATCCTAATGCTGTGCTCAGCTCCTTGCACTGTTTACATTGACCTACAAAAGCTTGAGTGTGTCTGTGTCTCCAGACACAGACGGCTCAGGGACACAATAAATGTTTAAAAGTTCCTGGAAAATCACTGTTATGGAAAGGCTCTCCTTTGCAGACCAAGTTGTAGCTGTTTTGCACTGATCTCCCATGGCTGAGGTGCTCATTGGAGCCAAAAATTCGATAGACTGATTCCTACTAAAATTGAGGATGGGAGATATTCATCCATGGGGTGCACACCTCTTGCTATGGCAGAATAAGTCAGCTTTGTCCCAGCAAAGGGAGGAATCATGGATTAGTTACTACCTGAATCTCTTGTTGTTATGCCAGGTATCCCATAACAGGTGTAAATACTTAGAGTTTTATCCAGACAGTTCCTTAATGTTGTCACCACCACAAAACTTTTGCAAACTCCCTGCAGGGACAGGCGAAGGTGGCATCGTTCTCCTTCAAGAGAGATTCCCAATTAATTTCTTTTACCAAGCACGCTGTTGTTTCGCTGCATCTTGTCTTTGAGGCTGTGAAAATGAACCTTTTGGAGTGGCTCATAGCTGGTTGCCCTGGCAGGGCTGTTGGTGGTGTGTTAATTGCAATCCCAGAGCAGGTTTGGTGCCCAGCAGGACGGGGGCTCTCAATGGCACCGAGCAGCTGCTGATGGTGCCTGTAATTACTGCCCTGATCTATTGATCAAGTGGAGTAGGGGGGAGAAAAGCCCTGCTGGGCTCCAGCCTAACAGCTCCCCTTATGAATAACCTTCCCAAAGGTGCCACTCATTCTTCTACTCAAATACACTGGAATTAATCTCACCCGTGCAGCTTAATCAGCACGAAACGCGTTTGGCACATTGTGGGGAGGGAAACTGCTCCCTGCCACAGAGCCCAGGCTGGGCTGCAAGGGAAACAGGGTCGTGCATGGAGACATCATTTCTGTCAGTGTCCAGAGTTTAGTATCAGAAAGAAATGGAATTTTTGCTGGTTGGTTGTCTCCCAGTGGCGAGTCTCAGTTTGCAGCCCAGCTGAAATCTCAGGGCACGGGTTCCTGCAGTGGCTGCCTGTGGGAATGCTGCTCCTTCCCTGGAAAGGTTTTTTGCAGGTGTGTGGTTCTCTCTTCCATGGGCACAAAGGTAAACCAGCAGAGCTTGTGCCTGCCTGCAGTGTCTGTGCACTGCTGCAGTGGGGAAAGCTGGGCAGGACAATTAAATTAGGTGCTGTTTCTGGGTTTGATTGGGGGGAAAAAGTGGAAAATGTGGATTGTTATAAGTTAAAAACAAAAACCCTGAAAGGAGTTATTTTGGTGTAATTAAAATGCTTTATGGTGTTGTTTGAACTTCAGCTGTTTAAAACTCAAACTTCAGGGAGATGATCTGTTACCAAAAGAAAAAGCCATGAAAATCAAAGTCTGGAAATTACAAATGATACAATTTAATGTGAAAATGTTTTCACTGGGGGGGAAAAAGCTGTCCAAATTCACTCAGAAACTTCATTTTACAGGCAATCTACCACTTTGATGAAGTAGTTTTATCAACATATCTCAAAGCAGTTTCACCATCTCTCTCTTATCTATGTGGGTTAATTTTTCTTCATGGAATTGCTTTGTCTTTCTTGTGTCTTCAAATTGATAGCAAGCTGATCCTTTACTCAGCCTCCTCCCTTTTGATCTGATGCTACATTTGTCTCAGTCAGAAAATGTTGCTCAACAGGATATCAGTGCCTTTGACCTTTTCCTGGGATGCACAGTCCCATGCAATGCCCCACCACACGTGCCTTAAAGGAGGAGTTTGCAATCTTTGCAGGTTGAGCAAGGTAGAACTGGGCTGGCTTTCATCTCTGTACAGCTTTAAGCAATCCAGAGATGACATTATTTCCCTTGCATGGGTTTGCCTCACTGTGGTTGGTAGGATCCACTAAAACAATGTCAGGTATGTTCAGTGGAAAACCTTCAAAAGGAAAAATAAAGTTCAAAAAACCCAACGGTGTTGTTTACTCCGATGACAGAAGAGAACTCATTTTGCACGCAAATAAATCAATCAGTCACCTGGCACTTGTCAATTTGAGAAATAGGTAACAGGAAGAGAGGGGGAAATGCCATTATTTTGTTTATCCTTCTCGTAGTTAGTTTTCTTTGCCTTTGGGAGCTGTTTTACAAAGAGCACATGAAAGATTTGTTCTGTTTGCTTGGGGATTGGGGAAGATGGAGCCACCAGATCTTCCTGATATTTGTGCCAGGCTCATGGAAAGAAAAGAAACTTGTAGGAGTCTTTGTCTACCTCTAAGTTTACCACTAATTTCATGTGATCAAAGCTTCTAAATTTCTCTGAGCATAATAATTAATATTATAATATTTTTATTTTTATCAAGTTGTTTAGGTAAAGCTATTGTCTCTTTAATTGGCATTAAACTGCTCTGACACAGAGGATCTTTCACTGTGACCCACAGTGCAGAAAACCTTGGACTCAAATATTTGATATCCANTAATTATTATAATATTTTTATTTTTATAAAGTTGTTTAGGTAAAGCTATTGTCTCTTTAATTGGCATTAAACTGCTCTGACACAGAGGATCTTTCACTGACCCACAGTGCAGAAAACCTTGGACTCAAATATTTGATATCCAGCTAGACTTTGCAATTTTGGAGGAATTTTAGTAGAGGTACTTCAAACTTCTCCTCTTGGTTACAGTTTCAGCTGGCTGCAGGAAATTATTCACCATGGGATAGGTAAAAGTGCAGGCTGGTAGCACCATGTAATCTACCTGACAGCTTTTTTCACTTGCTCATTTATCAGCCTAAAAGCTAAAGCAAATAGAGATGCAACCTGTAAAGCTGTTGAATAATTTTAGTGAGCTTAACCACATGTTTAGCCTGAGGATGAAAAAGCAGTTAATTTTATATCTAAATTTTTATTTTTTTTAATCCAAAGCAAAGGACCCTCCTTTTTCCTGAAGGCAATTCCAAGCTGTTATTCAAGAATGAAAATTGATAATTGTTATATCTGTACTCAGTTGATCTTAATTTTAGTGGAGCTCCAGGCTAGAAAATATGAAAATATCATTTTGCTGGCTGATAAACTGGTTGAATGCATTGGTGCAGGATTTTGATGAAGCAGCAATAGTTAACATTTGTTGCTTAGCAAAGAGCAGTTATAATCCTGGCTTTGGAGTAAATCCAAATAGGGAGGGAGAAAGAAGTCATTCAGCAGCAGCACCAAGTGGTTTTTTATCTATGCAGACACACACAAACATTGTTAGACAGCATAAAGTGCTCTCGTAGCAAATTGTTTGCTCTGCTGCTGAGCTGAATCTCCTGGAGCACAAGGAGGTTCCAGTGCCTGCACCCAGACCTTGTCCAACTCAAACATTGGGACACAGATCTTCCACCCCCTGTCAGTGCAATAATTGCAGAAATGTGAGCAGCACCTTTGTCCCACCTGTGTGAAGGGCAGGGGGCTCTTTGGGAAAGCCCTTAAAGGTGGATGAGCTGCCCTAGAAACAGGGACCTTGAACCAATGCAGTCAGGAAAAATGCCCCATCTCTAAAACCAGGATGGTGGTGCCTGCCTGCACACCAGGGTCTTACAAATCTCTGGTAAGAAATAGTGTATTCTTTTCACTGGATGTGATTATTGAAATGCAGGGTTGTGGTACCAGTTTGGACAGTGAGAGTCCTTTCAGTCCACGTATTAATTAATTTTTAATTGCTTGTCTTGAGAAATACCTTTCTCTTGCTTTTTCCCTTCCATACTATGTTCTCTGGGATACCTCCATTACTGGGTTTAGGCTGATTAAAGGTAGGGCTGATTTCAGCTTTAGGCATCAAAAAGACACTTTCCTGCTTTTCATTAATTTTTGTGTCTTCATTGTGTCCAGTCCTCTTATCTAGTAAGGTACAGCACCACACGGCTTTTCTCTAAAAACATTATTTTAAAATGAATTAGTAGTTTTGTCTTTTTCCCTCCAAATGGCTTTTCAGTACTCCCATCAGAATCTCTGCAAAGGGATGAGACATTCTACCTCATCACAGGATTAGAATTGGCTGAATGGATGTTGAGAAGTTACTTCAAATTTAGAGTAATATCTCCTGAAATTGAGCCAAGTAGAGCATGGATCCTTTGCAGGAGTATTTAACAATAAAAGTTCTTTCTGCAGTGCATCTCTCGGGAGGCAGCACAGCTTTCCAGCTGTGTGTGCAGCACTAATTCAGTGATAACTTCTGTTAGAGTGGACCTTTTTTTGCAATGTCACTTGCATTGGGGTTTTAGATCAGCTAAAAGTAGGCTGGTTGAAGTGTGAAGTCTTCTTCCATTCCACAGGCAATTGGGTTTTTTGGGTGTATACAAGTTTTTGTGGTTTAATAAGACTGGAGAAAAAAATCAGCGACTGAGACTATTCCAGCAACTTGAAAACTGCTGTGATGAAAGAAACCAGATATTACAGATTCATTCTGGGGCATGAAAATATTTATGAAGCATGAATTTATTAAAGGCCTTAAAGTACTTAAAACAGCTGCTGTGCATCTTGCAGCCATACATGTAGGTTTTATTTGAATATATATAAAACACTATTGCTAACAAAGATCACAATCAGGTGAACCTTGCAGTGCAGCACGGTGATCCTGAGGATAACAGAGCTCAGAGAGTGGCTGCAGGGATGTAAATTTAAAGCACATGCAGTCCACTGTCCCAAGTCAGCCTGCAGGAAGCAAAAGCAGCAGGTGAGGGCCATGTGGAGATGAGGAGGTGATGGCTTCAGGGGAGGCAGAGGTGCCAGTTCAGCAGTGTCACACGATGGTTGCGATTATTGTGTCACACAAGGCATGGTTATGCAAACTCCCGCCATGGGAACTCCCACCTGGGCAGGTGAGAAGATAAAATAAAGCCCTTAGAGGCAAAGCAACCCAGCTTCTGTCGATGGCTCGGTGATAAAGGAGTCAGGCACTGAGAGCAGGAGCTGAGGCTTCTCACCACTCAGTCCTCAGTCCCATCATTTCATTCCCTGCTTTTCTTTCTTCTGTAACTCAGAGATGCTTTTACTGCTCTCGGTGCTGGTCTCTAACTTGTACAAGCACATAATTTTAGCTGTGAGTTTCCATAAAAGCATGAAGGAAACAGAGAAGATAAGTGACTTGCCAAAGGCCAAACAAAGCACCTGAGGTGGAGTCAGGCACAGAACCCAGTTCTCCAGGCTCGTTTGTTTAACTGCTTTTCCTATTTTCCACCACTTTTCAGTTCCTGTCAGTCCCTCTATTCTTGTTTGAAGCATGGGGGGGTTTCTAACCCTGTGTTTCTCACAACTGTATGAAAGCTCTACAAGAGGGAAATGCTCCTGATTGTTTGTGTTCAAAGATGGGGGCGTTTCTGGACATGTCACATCTGAAAAGTGAGTGACTTCTGGCACCTAGTTTTCTGACATGGGAGACACATGCAAGGAATATCAAATACATGGCTGAAGCCAGACTGTGCCTCTCTAAGCATACTGTGCTTTTTTTCTATGCTGAAGGCCTAAAAAGGGAATTTTCTCTGCCTATCTAGACAGGGGAGCCCCTTTCAGGTATTATCTGCTGTACAAATATTGGCCTACTCCTTAAAGGCAGTTTCATAGAAAGTTGAAGGCAGTCTAAGAAGGAGAACATATCCTTTTATATGCCTTGGATAAGGTAAATGATATCAAATAAAATGAAGGATTAAAGCATGCTGGAGCTTGAAGCAATAGATATAAAAAGGACAGGAATTATTGTTTACTTACATTTTTCAGCTGGGTGTGTGCAGCCAGTTTTGCTGAGGATTTATGGATCACATCATTAATTTCCAGCCTGTGCCAACAGCACCACACCAGCAGCTGTGCCCTGAGCTGCCCAGCAGCTGTGGGCACTTGCCCAGGCCCCTGCCCACCTGATGCCACCTTTTCCTTACACTTTTCCCCTGGTGAACACTCCTTTTTTTCTCACCATTTCTTCTAGTTACTTTAGCATGGATCACCCAGTTTTTTGTAGTTAAGATCCCTCCAGAGACATTTTCTTCTTTCTTCTTTATTTTCCTTTTTTCCCCCTTTTTTGTTTAAAATTGTTGAGGTTTAGGAGCTTTGTTCTCTGGTTATCACAGTGTTTTAAAACACAATAGTGCCAAGATATCTCCTAGGAATTGTGTAGGAAGTGCTGTGGCTTGCACCTTCAACAAAGATTATATATAATACACGTTGCAATGATTTATGTGATTTACACATTTTATGTTCTACGTTGCTAAAAAGCACTGTGGCAGTCAAAATCAATCTGAGTAATAAAGCAAAAAAATTAATGAGGTAAAAGGATTCAGATAGACTTGAGACAAATCAATATAATTCTATTTCACATAAAAATGATTAGGAATTGTGCAAAGTTAAAGCATTAGAAGAGCGATGGAACAGAGATAGTTACACAGTTGGAAATGCACATGTATTTACAACTGTTTAACCACAACTATGCAAGAATTTCTATAAAGAGTTTAAACAAACAGAAAAGATTTCAGTCTATACACTCTGCTCTGAAGTGAGCTGGCCCAACAATGGAATTGTTCTCCAGCAATCAATCAAACCCTTACAATGCATTTCACGTTTCTAATGGCCAAAAAGTAGGAATAACTCCAGCAACTCCAATTTCCCTCTGTTTCATCAATGAAACCAGAGGCTGGGTTTGGCTTTTTCAGTGTTTTGCGTGTGATGGTTGGAAAGTTTAGGTGAGTTGCTGACGTAGCAGGGATTATTACATTTAGGTTTCCATAGAGAATTCAGACCTCAGTGCTTTGTTCTTCAGAGTCCTTTTAAATTCCTGCAGCAGCTGTGAGGCAGAGGTTGGGCTGGAGGTGGGATTCAGGGTCAGGTTGGGATGTGGGCAGGGGTCCAGAGCAGCTGGGATGGAGAGTGGTGATCTCTGGGAACTCCAGGTTGGTCTCAGTCTGGGATTGCTTGCTGGTTGCTGGAGTGTGGCAGTCTGACAGCAGAGAGGGTGATTGGTTATTAAAACTAGAGCTGGGGCTTTCTGAGACATCACAATTCAAAACAAAACATCCAAAAATCATTTCTCCACCCCATTCCAGCTTTGAGCCTTAAAACAAGCCTTTGATTTAGAGACAGTTTCTGGAGTTTTGAAAAGCATCAGCAGCAGATCTACATCTCCTCCCAGTTTTGCACCATGGCTGCAGCAGTGAGCACCAGCCTCAGGAGAGTTTCCTTCCAGGTTAAACAGGGAGAAGGATGGATCTCTTGGCTCCTGGAGGGAAGCACAGCTGAGCTGTGGCCAAACATGAGGTGTGTTGGGTTTTGCTGTCCCAATAACTGTGGGGAGGCTTTTGCAGTCCAAGAATGGCTGGAGAGGGCCACAGGGCTGCTTCCTGATCCCTAATTTTTCGCTGGAGAGGTGTAAGTACCCTTGGCCCAGTTGGCTTTGCCTTGAATTGATCTTTCCAGAAAAGCAGACCCAACTAATGGCAGCTGACAAGCCCATGCAGGTGAACTCCTGGGGCTCATCCAGGGTTTTTTTCCATGTCTTTTGTGGCTGCCTCAATCCTCCTGTCCTGCACTCAGGGTATGTGAGGAGGCTGCAGGAAGAGCAGATGACCCTGGAGCACTCGGTGGTGGGAGCAATAACATGGAAGCCCAGAAGTCAAGACTCACTTAAAACATTTATTTTGCTTTGTTTCACACCCGGTGTTCCTCCTCTTAACCAGATCAAACTTTACCAGGCATTATGCAGTGGGTTGATCCACAGAAAAGTTCTTTCAGAATGAAAAATCTATTTGCTGGTGGGGAAAGGGTAATGTAGCAACTCTTGTGTACTTTGTTGGAAAAGGACTACATAAAAGGGGACTGTCTTTATGTTTCCCTGGGTGATTCAGGCTGGCTGGGTGTGGCAGCCAGGGAAATGTGATCCACCAACTATTTACATAAACCAAAAACTGTTTGTCTAAGCACCAGGAGACAAGGGCTAAGCTGGATCAAGTGCTGTAAAGAATCCATTTTGCAGAATAATGCCTATTTGCCATCCAGAGAGGCAGGCAGATGCTTATATAGTACAATATAAGTTTTTGAGGAGTAGCTAAAATCCTCTCTCTAACAGCATAGTCAAGCTTTGTCCTCTACCCCTTTGACAGCTGAGTGTGTAGATGGAGAGAGAATGACTGAGGAGGGCCCCCCAAAATCTCTCTTGAAGCCTTCAAAAAATAGAACAAAATACTACAATACTTTAAAAAAATTGTTAGAAAAATGATTTCCATTTTATACAATGTTTACCAAAGCCACTGCAGAAATTTCATCATCACCTAATTAACCATTCTGCCTGTCAAGTGGGTCTAGTTTCAGCTAATACTAACCATGTAAAGGTTTAACATGCAAATGAACTGGCAGAAAGGAGTTCAGAATTTAACATTAGGTGCTGATTTCACTGGTGATAAACTGCTTTGATCCATTGAGTCATGCCTTGTTGTCCTTCCAAATGAATGCAAGCACCTTCTCCTGCAAGTGAGTCACCCCTGGAGATGGGGGCCAGCCTGACCTCGCTGCTGTCCTTGTAACACTCAGGTGGTTCAAAACCCAGGACATGTTTGTCCTCATGGTATTATTGTGAGGTCAAGGAATGCTGTTCTTTCCATTTTACAGCAACGAGGCTGAGGTGTGAACTTTTGAAATGTGTTGAAGCAGCAAAGTCTTGAAATTAGTGGGAGCTGCAACACCCGAGAGCTCACGCTCATTTCTGTGGGAGATAGATGATTTCCCCAAGATAACTCAGGAAAACTGGAGCAGAGTTAATCAGCTCTGTGTTCTAGGCAGCACATTTTCTTGCTCTGATGGAGTGAAATTTTCTGATATCCTTTGTTATTCCAGAAATCTAATGAGAATGTATTTATGCTGTGGAGTTTATGCTTTCTTCACATGAACTTAGTGTGTTTGTAGAAGATAAAGTACCTGAAACAGGAAAAAATAAAGAACAGTAGTGCAAGCTTTTGATATTCCCTTGCATGTGAACACCAGCTCCTCCTTGGCACCCTCCTGCCTCTCTGTCCTTGGTGTGTGCAGTTCTGGGTGAGTGGAACAAGGTAAAGGATGACTGTTCCTGCAGTAGTAAAGTCAGGGTTATTTTTAGCAAGGGAGGCTCCACTTCTCCAAGAGCAGTGAAATGTTCACTTCAGGCCTTCTGCTGTGACTGTGGTGAGGGATTTTCAACCATGAAACTGTTCATGGCTTGGTTGATGCTTGCCCTCCAGAGGCAAAGCCAAATGTGAAAGTACAAGTTTCCTGTGAGACAATTCCACTGCCATTAATGTTTTATGATGTTCAGATGCATAAAGGGAATGCTTTAAAGGCACAGAGTCGACAGAGCAGAGGTCCAGATGCAAGAGGACTGGTTTGAAAGGCCTGTGTGCTCAATATAGCTGTTCATGTCTTCCCACAGGTGCGTCTGGGAAAGGATATAGCACATTTTCCCCAGGACAGCTCCATGCATTTTCTATTCCTGATCAAGATCTATTCATTGGGCAAGTGCTGTTTAATCAAGCAGCAGGAAAAGGGTGTGTTCAGTAGTACAAAGAAATCTCATTCAAAGACAGTCCCGTTCTTAAAAGGCTGGTGTTTAAATTAGACCTGCCCAGACAGGTCTGGCATGTTTAGTGTGACCCCCTTTTACTGTGGATGTTCCGGTTATAACCATCTTACTGCTTCCAGTTAAAATGAAAACACAACTGCCATGGAAAACGTGGAGTAAACCAAGCTCCTAAACACTTGCCAGCCCCTGTTTAATGATAAACCACTGCTACTGGAAAGGAGCTGCAAGCAAAAGTTTTAGAAAAGTAGATAGAAGAGGAAATTCAGTAGAGAAATTTAGAAGGTAGGGTGCAAATTGACAAGGGCTGCAGGGAGAAATGATGTCTTCTCGGTTTTCCCCAGTAATTGGGCTTCACGGGTTTTGATGCCATTTGGACCTAAATGTGTTGAAGCCTCTGTGGCTGTCTTTGCTCCTACAAACCAAGCAGAGCATGTCCTCCTCTGCTGCATCAGCAGGAAAAGCTGCACATCATCTTTGATAGTCAGAACAATGGTGTTCTTGGCTTTTTTCCTCTTCTTGGTCCTTTATTTCTGCTCTTCCGATGTTACCTATAATGACTGAGTCTTAGAGGTCACCAAGGTTGGTTTTAGTCATGTTGCCATGATATGCTATTGCTTTATAAAAAAAGGATCATGTGCTGTGAGACGTGCAGCTTTTCTGGTGCAAGAGATCTCCCTGGCCTCTCCTCCATATGTTCAGGGTTTTCCCTGGTAGGTCCCTTGGTGTGTTGTAGCCTGCCTCTCTCCTCTTCAATCTGCTGGCAGAGGTGGCAGATGCTCAGCTCAGTGAGTCATGTGTGGAGAATGAATGATCCATCTGTAAACTCCATGGGTTTTGGGAGAAACTCCCTGGGAACCACTCCCAGGCCGCGCTGCTCCTGGGGAGGAGTGCAAGCCCAGCACTGCCTCGTTTCACCAGGTGCTCTCTGCTCCCCTTCTCCCCCGTGGTGCTGATGTGTCTGCAGAGAGGAGAAAGGTGTTGGAGTGTGGTGATGGCTGGTGGGGTACCCCTTGAGGCAGCCTCAGGCTTCCCTTCCTCCTTGTTAGCTTGATGAAGCCCAGGAAGATGTTGTGTACAAAACCATCTCATCCCTGCTCACACAGCACAGGAGTGAAGCTGACTTTGCTTTTGCTTGATGTGAGATGGCACAGGGCAGGAATACAGGTATCATCCTTAAACTGTGCTTTCTGTCCTGAGTTATTGCTTCACAAGCAGCTTAGGGCATTTTCCAGGATTTGTTACAAATGACTCCAAGTTTAGACTCAAATAAACAACAAGGAGATGAGTTGTTGCAGGCAGGAGAAATCCTGAATGCTCCAAAATAGCAATCTCACAGGCAGGAAAGAGCAGGTGCTTTATTGATCAAGAAATGAGGGAGGTTTTGCCCAGTTGCTGAGGGCAATGAACATTGGTGAGATAAACAGGATGATAAGGGCTCAACCATCCCACTTTCCTAAGGATAAAAAGGAAACACAGCCCAGTGCATGTGAGGTACTGCAGTGTGCAAGTGAAATCCCATATTTATCAAAGAGGATTTGCCATCACGTCTAGGGATTTCAATACCAATCCATTGCAAAGGAGAGGAGCTCAAAGATTTATTTTCCCTTACGTGAACTCGGTGTTGAAATCTTCCATCAGTGTAGAAATTGCTGCCTCGTGGTTAGATTTTTCCAGATTGCAGTCGCAATGTCTAATCCCCCACCTCATTGTTGGGGAAGATCTTTGTTATCTCTGCTTTGTGCCAACTCCTGCCAGCTTTGGGAGGCAGAAAGGAGGTGGGAGGTCTGTGGGATCCTGCAGGGCTGCAGCTCTCTGGAGCCGTGTTGCTCTCAGCAGAAAGACCCAAAGGAGCCATTTAGGAAGAATTGCTTAGTCTATAGTGATTTGGAGATTTATTATGACTCCTTCCTTATAATCCTTTTTAAAAGCTGGATTTGAAGTAGATCAGGTCTAAGACAAGGCAGTTTCTATGAGTATTGTAGTTTTCTTAAGATTGTGTGTGGTACTTTGAGTATAAAAATGTAAAGTAAAAAATCACCTCCTTCTGCCTGACGTTCTCAGGTAGCAAAAGCTTCTATTGTAGATGTGAATGTACAGACACGACCCTGTTGTGAGAGGTTTTTAAAAGTGAATTTCACAAAATTTGATGCACAGTTGTATTTCTTCCCCTAAGTTGAGTTCAGTGTAGGGGTCCCACATCATCTGTCAATCAAATCAGCCCTCTGAAGGCAGTGGTGATATTGCTCAGAGATCAAACTGAATCTAAGAACTAAGTTATATTCTTTTTTTCTTACTTTTGTTGTCTAATCTTAATTTTCTTTTATTTGTCCATCCTTTATATTTTGTAAAACATGTACAGAGATTGCAGTTTTTCCATACCACAGCTGGGGTGGGGATGTTTGCTAGGCGAGAGTCCCAGGTACTAAAAATTCTGGAATACGTTCTTGTTCCAACATCTGAGACACTTGCCCGCCTGTTTCCACCACTATGTAGCTGTCAGCGGTGCAGTTTATCAGGCTTCCAAAGAAAAGCTCTTGTCAGAGTGGGAAAAGACCCAACAGTACCTGTTAGGGAATCTCAGAAATTGCATAAACGCATCCAAATGTTATCTTGAGACTCTGAGGCATTGCAAAGCATGAAAGAATTACTTAATATCATGGAACAGCTAGCTGGTTCTGTTTTGCCTAAAAATGTGTTAGGAATATTTCTGATGCTAAGGCTTGTTCATTTCTTAGGGAGCTGTAGAACAGATACATTTACAAGTATGAATAATGGGAAACAGAATTTCTGCACAATGCAGACAATCCTTTCATGTTACATCATTCAAAGCAGGGTATTCACATGGGGATATATTCAGGCAAAACTCCACAGCCAGAAGACCAGGCTCCTCTGCTTGGCTGCGCTTTTAATGTAGGAAACTTTTGGTTAAGATTTGTGGGTATCTTTCACACAATGCATCAAAGAGCTGAAAAGTTGAGGATAATCATTCCCACACTTGAATTTACGTGCGCTGCAGTGCGAGCCCTTCTGTGCTTCCTGCACTTCAAAAATGTTCCTTGCATTTGCTCTTGGAGGCCCCCAGCAGTGCAGACAGTTCAAGAGACACTTCCGAGGTTACTGAGTTATCAATCCAGTGAAAAATGGTAATATTAGAAAAATTGAAGAAATACTCTGAAATAAACAGACAAATGGGGATACAATTCAGCATCAACCCAGGACAGTGTGGTGCAGAAGTGTGTTAAGAATTACAGTTATTTTCTAAGGATAAATTTCTTCCTAAGACAGAAGTCAAAATTTGCTTTTAGAATACACATTTCAAAGCAAGAGGAATCAGTGGGAACAGCCAGCTTTGCTGCCTGTGTTGAACAACTAACATGTCATGAAGTGCACTTTAGACTTTATGTTATGATAAATGATGCAATGGAGGTGAAGGGAAGAAAAAAAATGCAGATTTCTTTTTTTTGTTTTACAATTGTGTGCCATTTCCAATAAGATGTCTAGTTCAGAAACATTAATGAGTCTTTGGATTCCACAGCGAGATCCCAAATACCTTAGAGTCAGGAACTCGAGTTTCCAGAAAACATGTAGCACCATGTGAATATACAAAAATCTGGCAGCATAAATGAATGTGTAAATGTACATAAGGCTCGTAGTTAGTCATGCAAACCCCGAGCTGCAGGCCTGGCCTGTGCACGGTGTGTAGGCTGAGGTAAACGTGCCACAGCCCTGTGCCTATCTCTGCCCTGGCTGCTGGCAGGGTGTCTCCATCCTGACATGCAGCAATCTTCGCATTCCTGTCCGACCTGAAGCCTGAGTGAATTTAATTAGGAAAAGTTGATGCTAAACTGTCCCGCCTCAGCGCGGGCCTGCTGGGAGTGCGCTGGGCCTGGCACAGCGAGGGATGTGGGGAGTGTGTTCGGACAAAATCCTCTCTTTGTCCTCTTCCCCTCTGAGTGTGAAAGGGTGAGCAGGGAGAGAGGATTTTTGGTGGCCGTTCAGAGATGGAGTGACCCACCAGAGCTCAGGCCAGGCCTCCCCCGTGGGTGCTGAGCCAGGAGCCAGCCATGCAACCAGATGCCACTGCTGGCAGTGCTGAGGAGAAAAAGCATCCAGGCTCTTGGCACTTGACTCTTGCATCTGCCAGGCTTTTCCTCCCGTAAATGGCCCCGTGTGCCACCCCAGAGAAGGGGCTGAGCCAAGGGGAACGAGCTCTCTGCACCAGGAGGAGGCTGCCCGGTGTGCCCAGCGCTGCCCTTGCCCACTGGGCTTCCTGTGCAGCCCGCTAGAGTTCAGGGGTTCCTGCTTTGACACCCCTTTTGGTGGAGATTTTAAAAGCACGGTTGTTTGGAGAAATGAAGCAGTGCTGTGATTTTGACGTGCTCAGGGCTCTGCTGGGCCCCAGCTGGGTGCTGCAGCCATCTGGGGCAGGCAGACCTGACTGCCAATGCTGCCTGACCCCGCTGCCCAGCCTGGTACAGGGGCTCACAGCTCTGCCAAGCTGCTTGGCAATCCATTTCTGAGCAAAGAAGTGAATTTTAGGGGCATTTTTTTAAGAGGAGGTGGTCTTTTCCAGGGCAAGAGAAAAAAAAAAAAACCAGCTGCACTCTTTCTCTATAAACATAATCTGTACACACCTAATCCTGATCTCAGTATTGCCAGCACTGAATTTCACACACTTAGTTATAGACAAAGACTCCTTTGCAATGCCATGTGTTACCTGAATTTTGAGCGCTATAATATGAACTATCAAGAGGCTGTGTGTTTTATTTTGAATTTTCTGTGTTGGCCCAAAGCTGTATCAGAATGTTGTCTTTGGCCAGGACTGAATTCACTGAACATTTAAAATAACAGATGCTTGCCCAGGCCTTCAAGGATAAATCTGGTGCATAGGTGGTACCTCCCTGACACTTCCCTTGTACTTCAGTCAATGTTTGCTGTATTTGCTTCAGTGTGGTTCCCACTCAGGGAATTGCTGCTGCGGGGAGCAGGGGACCTGTGGAGGAGAGGTTGCCAAGTTCTGTGGGGTGGTGACATACTGGAGTGAAGGGAAGGAGCACTTCTGCCATGAAACCAGGCTGAGATGGGATTGTTCAGCCTGGAGAATAAAATGGAGGTGTTATAGCACCTCCCACTACCTAAAAGGACCATAAGAGAGATGGGGAGAGATTTTTGACAAGGGCATGTAGTGGGAATGGCCTTAAACTGCCAGAGAGAAGGGGTAGATGGAATATTGGAAGGAATTCTCTGTGAAGGTCACAGGGCCCTGGCACGGGGTGCCCAGAGAAGCTGTGGCTGCCCCTGGACCCCTGGAAGTGCCCAAGGCCAGGCTGGATGGGGTTTGGAGCACCCTGGGACAGTGGGAGGTGTCTCTGTGTGGCAGAGGATGGCACTGGATGATCTTGGAAGTCCCCTCTGCCCCAAACCCTGCTATGGCTCTGTGACTTGCAGTAGTGTATTTTCAGATGCATAAATACAACTCAGGGCACTATGAATTGTTTCTTTTTACCCCTTCTTGGCGAAAGATTTATAATTATGAATATGTGGACCATAAGACTGGTTTTGCTGAAAACTTATTGGAAGAATCTAATTGAAGAAACAGAATGCCAGAACTTTAACAAAGGCTTTTTTTCTTCCCCCATCTGTTTGATCAGGTGTCTTGGTATAGAAGGTGTTTTAACAAAAGGTTGTGCAGATGGTAGTGAAAACATTCAACTGTTTGACTAAAAATCATTTCCTTTCTCAAAGAGGTAATGCTTTCACAGATCTCATTAGTTCAACTGTTATAACTTCCAGGAGTAGCCACAGGGTACGAAATGCCTGGGTTCGGTGGCACAAATTTATAAGCAAGAAAAAAAAAGGTAAAAGAAAAAAAATAAGTGAATTCTTAGCTTTAATTTTGGCGTACACATCCAAAGGAATTACACACTCCCTCATTTGCTCGATAAATATTATGCATTCCTTTATTTGCCACATCACGTTCACTCCAGTATTGCTTTGCCACCTCTGCTGTGCGGGCTGGGTGTTAATTGTGGCTGGTGTAGCAATGCAAGGAGCCAGTGCTGATTCACAGGGCTCCTCTCATGGCCTCGTTGTTTTGCTGCAGTGGGATCAGCTCCGTGCTGGTGCTGTGCAAGCAGAAAGACAGTCTGGAGGAGGCTGCAGTCTCAGCCAGCCTGCCTTACTCCAAACTGCAAGGTCTGTCTGATTCTGCTGAGTGAGTCACAGTTTTGTTTTGCCATATTCAGATGACACCTCCTCCTCTCAGCGAACACATGCTGGAATAGCCTGGCAGCACAACCAAACAACAAAAGGGTGCTGCTGATGGCTGACAGCTCTGACAGGTGCATTTGAAACTGCAGTCAGTTTTGTCATCGTGCACAGAAAGGAGCATTGATGCTGGAGAAATAAGTAGATTTTTGAAATGTAATTTTGTAACTCTGCCAAACTACGAACTGCAAACATTGGGATCTTCCAAGCAGGGTTTTTCAGNCCCTGTAATTTTTCATCACAAATTGCCTTGACTGGTTCAATGATTTTTGTCATTGTGCAGGTCACTAATGTTCAGTCATACTCTGAAGCAGAATTCTTGTGTTAGCCTTTTGCAGACTTTGGGTTCATCGTGTTTTTGCTGTGGGAGGAAAAGAGGAACCCAAGGCCCTGCTAAAAGCAAATGCCTTGGATGGCAGTTTTATTTTTTTTTTCCTTTTACCATAATCTCTCCTTATAAAGATGATCACGAGAGAAATTTAGAAATTCCGAATGATCAGGGATTTTGTTTCACCTGTAATCTATATCCAGCTTTCTGGAAAGATCTGTTTTTTGAGGAAAACTTACAGGAACTTTGAGATCATAAATAAGGTCACTTGACTTGAGATATCGATGAAGCAACAAGAAACTGTGTTTAAACAAATGTGCTAAAGCAGATGGAATAAAATAGATTTAGTTTCTGGTGTCATTCTGAGCTATTGGTGAATTTAGGACAAGCCCTGGCTATGGAAGAGTCTGTCTTGTNTGCTAAAAGCAAATGCCTTGGATGGCAGTTTTATTTTTTTTTTCCTTTTACCATAATCTCTCCTTATAAAGATGATCACGAGAGAAATTTAGAAATTCCGAATGATCAGGGATTTTGTTTCACCTGTAATCTATATCCAGCTTTCTGGAAAGATCTGTTTTTTGAGGAAAACTTACAGGAACTTTGAGATCATAAATAAGGTCACTTGACTTGAGATATCGATGAAGCAACAAGAAACTGTATTTAAACAAATGTGGTAAAGCAGATGGAATAAAATAAATTTAGTTTCTGGTGTAATTCTATTGGTGAATTTAGGACAAGCACTGGCTATGGAAGGGTCTATCTTGAATTCTTCATGTGCTGAGAAAACATTAAAAGGTTTTTGGTAGAAAAAGTATGATGTTAGTTTGATAATGGTTTAATAGGTTAATAATTCGTGTCCTTCTCAGTCAGACAAACAAGACTTGGCTCCATAAACTGGGGTCTTCAAAAAACCCTCAATTTTCTAATATTGCTAGTTTTCTATTAAAAGAGCAAATTGACAACATTAACACCAGTATAGGGCTTTGGTTGTCATTTTAGGGTGATCATTTCAAGCATGCTCCCCTGTTCCTTGGAA